>VZTH01010895.1:2148-19268 GCA_013397815.1 Aleadryas rufinucha
TTTTTTTGTTAGTCTTAAGAACTGAAAATGAGTTGCAAAAGAAAACCCAACAGTATGGGTGGATCTGGAGCTGCCTGCACCTGAGGTCAGATTTAGCAACGGGGGAGACATCTCATCTGGACACCGGGCTATGAAGACCCAACTGCTTTAAGTGTTTATAGTCCCAGGCCCTGATCTCATGTCACTTTACACACAGAGGGAGAAGCCCTGGCCTGTCTGGGGCTGTGGGCTGGCTCAGACTCCAGCAGGTGAGTAGTCACTTTAAAACTGATGGGACCATTCAAACTGCTCTCAACTTCAGTGGGTTAAGACCCAGATGTCAAAATAGCTCTGACAGATAGATAAAACAGCAGGGCAGAGGTGGGCAGGAGCACAGACAGGAAACTGTGTTTTACCATGGAATAAGGAAGGCCAGAACGCACAGACTCTGATTCCCACATATGCTTTCTCACTCAGGGTGCTCTTTGGCCCAGATCTATTATTAAAAAGTGGAAGACAATAATAAAGGTGGCTACCAAACAAATGTGATCCAGAACTCTCTTTAAAATGAGGTGATGAGAAGGGAATAAATCACATTTACTAAGCAAATGTAAGTTTTGCCAGCATCTGCTGCCTTCTGCATCAGTTCATCCTGAGTACGCAGAGTGATTTCAGCCTCCAGCTCCTGAACTGTTTTGCACTGGAGATGCAGCCTCCTCTAGAAAGGCTGTACACAAAAATCACTTTACAGTACAGGTGACCTTGCTTCACTGCAGAGGAATGGGACTGCACCCCCAGTGAGCTTGTTGTAAGGCCCCCATGCACCCAGGTAGGCATTGTCCAGGTAGGCATCGTGGTACCCAGACCACATTTCCAAGCTACACTTGACAATCATGTGGGTCAGAAAAATGTGCATTTTCTTGCCCCAGAACAAAACAATCTTCTGCTAAACCACATGCAGTATGGGGGTAACTGGGAAGGAGGTTCATGATCTTTAATGTAGCCATGCTGAGAGACCAGTGGCTTTGTCCTATCCTGAGTAAAACAGTAGCCTGGGTGTCTGCACTGGGCACAGCTGCATTTGGATCATCTGTTTCCAGAGCCCTTTGATTACCTATGAAGCAGTCATCTGTGTCTCAGTCCCCCTGGGACGTGCAAGGAAAAAGAGGGGTGGGAGCCCTGAGAGCAGGGACTTCTCTGGTTCCTCTCCCTAGAAATTCCACAGTAAGCAGTGCAAAGCACCCTCCAGCCTCAGAGCCAGCAGTGGCCCCTGGGGGATGCTTCAATGACATGAAACCTGCTGATGGTGCTCTTAGGATGGCCCTGAATTACCCCATCACTTACCAACAACCAAATGTTCAGGTACTTCCTTGGCTGAAAGCTGTAGGAGCACCACTGCCCTGACATGACACTCGAGCCCACTCCCACCCTCTGTGTATCCATGTCTGAATCCATCCATGCTCCAAACTCCCAGATGGAGACCCTCAAAAGAGTCTTGAGCCAGCCTCCCACCACAGCTGCTCTGTGCAGTGGGAAGGCTTTGCCAGCAGAAGGTGAATAATTTTGCCCACAGAATCACGGACTAGGTGATCATCACAGTGGTCATCTGGTCCCACCTCCCTTCCCAAGCAGAATCATCCCAGAGCACAGGATTGCATCCAGAAAGTTCTTGAACATCTCCAGTGAGGGAGACTCCATCTCTTGGCAACCTGTTCTGGTGCCCAGTCGCTCACACAGTAAAGAAGTTCTTCCTCATGTTCAGGTGGAATGCCTTGTGCATCATTTTCTGCTCATTGCCTCTTGTCCTATTGCTTGGCAGCACCAAGGAGAGCCACATAAGAGCTCAGCACATTTGCATGAAGTGACTATGGCTTGAGGGTGTGTGTGAGAAATCCTTTCCTCCCAGGACATTTCCCTCCGGGGAGGAACATCTGATGGAGAACAGCAATGAGACCAAACAGCAGACCTGGAGCATCCACTCTGTGGCTTGTGACCACAGCCAGCACACATGCAGGAGTGGGGCCACCACGCTGCTCAGGACCAGCAGCCACACAAAAACCAGCCCAGGACACCAGGCAACAGCTGGGGTCAAAGGAGCCACGATTAAACACCCTTCCTGAGCTATTCCATTTCTTGAAGATGCAGGAAACTGATAACCAAAGCAAATAAACTCTTCCTGAGAACTAACTCTTTGAGTCACTTATGTATTTGCAGGCAACTGTGTAGTAAGGTCCAGACAAAATCACTTCTTCACAAAAAGTACAGGTAAAAGCATGTACAAAAACTGTGGAACAGCAGGGAAAAGATTCTAGAGAAAGAAACTTTTGAACTATTCTTCACCTTTGTAGGCAAGTTTTGGGTTTTTCCCCACTACAACCAGTCCAGATTTTCTTCCCTAACTTCATTTTGATATAATATTTTTAAAGTTTACTTTCATTCCTATAGAAAAAAAGGGGATGAGAGGAAAAAAAAAATCCTTTTTTTTTGTTGTCCATTTACCAAAAATAATATTCCTAACAGAAGCATTTTTTTGTTTAAACTTGAAAGAAAACAAAAGAGATTCCAAGGGACTTCAGCTACTGAAAGCTATGGGGGACAAAGTCTGGTATGGAGTTTGGGAGATTTCATTTCCATAAACTTTGTTGGCTTTTTTGCTCTATACAATCCCAAATATTTGGGGTAAATAAATATTTCCTTTTCCCTCTTTCTGGAACAAAATACTCCTTAAATTTCTGCCCCAGATCCATACATTGTGGCCAGAATCCAAGCCTAAGAGAAGGCCACACACAAGGGTGAGGCTCAGCTGGTCCCTCTCCCTGGTGTCTCAGCCATCCTGCCTGGTGGCTTCAACACACTGAGAAGAGCAAAGTGTGGGTCATGCATGGGGTTAGTAAATAATATTTAATTATTTGGCTTCATAAAGCAGTATAAACCCATGGTCTCCTGCTTTACAGCTACCTCCAATTCTCCTTAAAATATGTCCCTTCCCACCAAAATGCTGATGCCCACTGACCAAGTTTTCCAGGCTTTGTTTCAGGGATGCCAGGTAGGTGGTTAAAGCTCTATGCCCTGAAGAGGTCATTCTAAAGGGCTGGTTCTGACCCCTCCCCAGAAATTTTGAGGCTTTCACTATAGAAATAGGCAGCCAGGTCTGGGTGTGCCTGAAGCCACTACAAATCCATCTGAGGATCACAAGAACGGACAGAAACTGGCAGGAAAACTTAGCCTGGACAGGGCCACTGCAGCAGGAGTGTTTTGTGCATTGCCACACTATTTCCCTCCCCCTGATCCCATACATAATCGCAAGCCTTCCCCACACTGGGAAGTTCTGCCTCTTCCCAGTGCTTGCTAGCTGCCAAGTGAAAGGTTTTCCTGCTGCCCAAACCCCATCTCTAGCCAGCAGCTCCCCAAGCCTCCTGAGGCTTGGGGCTGTCAATGAAACCAAGGAACTGATGCTCAGCTGCCCCAGATAATCCACACCAGGGTTCCCAGGCAAGGACTTCACTGCAAAAATGTCCCTTTTCCTTGTTATTTGCTACTCCCTTAAAACCACCAGACCAATTAGCTGCAAGCCTGGGCAGATGGTTAAAATCCCACCTTGCTGGCTCACTATCTGCTCTCTTTTTCCTCTGTTGAATGCTCCTGCCAGCAGTGATTTCATTGACTCCAGCCATGACAGCCTTTTCCCTCCCCTCAGGCCAGGAGCACACCTCTGTCATGAAAAATTTCCCTCCTGTCTTGTACCTTCAGCCTGATCTCCCTGCAGCCCGAGCTGCAGGTTGTTTTTCTTCTCACCACTTAAAATGCTTTAGAAACAAAGACTCCCTAATCCCCCCCGCCCAGCCAGGCACCTCTGGGAATGAACACTAACCTCTAACCACTAGAACCACTAACCTGTAGCAGGAGGTACAGGGCACCCCATAAGCTGGTGGGACCAGGAATGGAGGCTGCGTAGGAAACAGGGTCTCATGAGGTGGTGGGGATAGAGCGGGACACAGAGGTGAAGCCATGAGATGGTGATCTGAGGGGAAGAAGAGCAGAGATCCCACACCTGGCCACTGCCCAGCTCTTTAGTCCCACATGGAAAGAGCTCACCACACGTCTGTGTTGATGGAGAAGCTGGCAAAATCTCATCTGCCTTTGAGACCACTCCACAAATGACCAAAACCTAAGATTCTGTGCAATGACTTCAAAGTGCATGTGGTGCAGGAGCAGGGTCCCCAGCCATGATAGGCTGGTGTTCATCACATCATTTCCTACTGAGAAGGGGAGAGAGATGATTCAGACTCAAATCAGACTGGACAAGTATGAATCACAGCATTTGTCTCATATTCCTTCCAGCCAAAACCGTCCCTGCCTAGTGCTACTTGGGGCTGGGACAATCAGTACAGGCATTTCTTTAATTTGTGTGTCCACAGAGATTCAGTGAATTCATTTCCATCTGCCACTGCTGAAATTCTGTGGGCACTGGAGTCCTCCAGCTGAGATGGGAATCGTCACCTCACAGGCAGTATTTGATGCAGGGAGGCAGCAGCATCCAGGTGGTGGTCTCAAGGTCCATTTAGAAGGTTATCAATGAGTCCAACTCCATCTGATAGTGCCACCTCAAGTATACACAATGAGGGAGATGGATTTGGACTTGAGACCTGGCTTGGATCCTGGTTATCCAAGAGGATAGGTGCAAAACCAGATACTGACCTCCCTTATCAGCAGAGTAGCTGTGCCTTCATATCGTCTCAGCCTCAAGGAGGGCCCATGAGCAGGACCAGAGACCTCATGATATCAGAAATAAGAACTCTTCTTCAAAAATGTCCAGTACAGTATGCCCTTGGGGAAAGGTCAGGAGTTATTTTGCCCATTTCTAAATGCAAGTAGAGCACGAAGGACTGACTCATCTGGAGCAAAGCAGCAAGGCAGTGACATCATCACAACCACCATCCAAATACTCTGATGGAACCAAAAAATCTTACATTTGCTTTGCAGATGCATCTAATTGGCGTCTCTGGAAGCTTTCCCCCCATACATAGTGTTATATATTGCATACATTTAGTTTTCGGTTGTATGAAAAAGATTTTCATGATTCTGTAGGACGGAGCTGGTGGCTCAACCTTCATAATTTAGCTTTTGAATAGGAATGGGTGAATAACAGGCTGTGGTCAAGTTTTCAGAATGAAAAACCTGCGGTAAAGGAGCCGAAGATCTCTATTTTTCCACTGCAGCCAGAACTTCAGTATTTATCTCACCTTTTTCTCTGCCTGCTCCATTGGATGGGCTTAAGGAGAAGTGTCAGAGTTGAGGAGGCCATCTGTGATGTATGACTGAGACCTGAGATGCAGACACATCTGGGGAAGGGAGGGATTTCTCTCCCAGGGATGACCAAGAGAATGCTTTGTCTTTGCAGAATAAATGTTGAATTAAATACTTGAGCAGAGCTTCGTGGTGGGGGCCAGGCTGGGAGGGAGGTCCATCCCTTAGTGCTATGGGAAGAAATCCTCTTCAAAATAACATGAAATCATCAACTAGAAAACAACATCTGGAGGTCTCCGGGAGATAACGGGCAGATAGAGATGCTGATACAGATTTATGCAGGACCAGGACAAGTCAGGAGACAAAATTCAGCATCAACTGCTTCCTTTCCCTTAGTCAGTCAGTTTGCTGCACTACACCCTCTTCTTTGGAAGATGATCAGAAGATTGAATATTATCCATTTTCTTTACACCAAACTTGGAGTGTACAAACTTTGCACAAATTTTCTTGCCTTGTGTTTTTCTCAGCAGGCATGGCAAATCTTCATAGACCTAAAAGATCAAAAAGGGGAGCTTGCCCCCCACCACACAGGGAGGGAAACCACGGCAGAGGGTGGAAAACCCAGAGATGCAGGAAACCTTGCCAAATCTGGGACTGGGTCAAAGAAGGAAAAAAAAATAGGTTTTTGTCATCATTTTCCCAGCATAAAGAGTCTGGGAGAGGTTTGTGAAAGCAAGTTAGGAACCCAGCTTCCATCCAAACCAGAGGTACAACAGAGGCACATCAACACAGATATTTGAGATATGTACTTATCCACTGGGATGAAGGAGTTATGGGGTGCCAGGGTGGGCAGCCAGCAGCATGGCAGATCCCACCACAGGGTTCAGCAGCTTCCACCACAGAATTAGCTGGTGTCAAACAGGTCCTAATGGCTTTGCCTTGTAGACCCACAAAATCCAGAGGCTGGTGTCTGCCATGGGCTTGTTCTTCCACTGCTTAGTCTGCCCCTAAGGAAAAGGGACTCAGATGCAGCCTTCAGCCACCAACACAATCCCAGAGGATAAAAGATGAGCAGAGAACTGGAGGCTGCTTCACCAGTGGGGCATCTGTGCTGTAAATGTCCCGTGGGACCAAGGTTGGCCTCCCTCCCAGGGCTGCCAACCTTTGTGTTTTCATCACTCAGATTTTTCTGAGTGGGAAGGATTTGCTCCCATTTAGTTGTTGTGGTTTCTTTACTCCTTACACAACTGAGGAATCCAGATTGCATAGGACAACATGGAAGCTGTGGTCTTTTATGCACCCCCCCAGAGGTCAAAGGAACATCCTCTGTTGCTGGTGGTGGTGAGAGCTGGCAGATGGGGTAAAATGCTCTATTACCTTTTAACCCAGTCTCCAGAATTTGGCCGGCCTAAGAGCTAAGCCTGAGGTGCCTCAGGTCCCCCATCATCATCTGCATCATCAACACATCCCAGTGCTGAGCAGACCCCACAGAAGGGATGTCAGCACTGGTTGGACAATGGTCCTTGGCCTCTGGAGATAGGAAATCACTTTTCCCTCACAGACCAATCAAGAAGCTCCCCAGGGAGCAAATCAGAGCACACGCCCTCTGTCAGCAGGAGCCATTGCCAGCTGCTGTCATGGGGCCCTCAGCCAAGAGCTGGGCTTGGGATCACTGCATCAAAATCCATTAACCTAATTACTGCTTGTGTTCCTGGGTGGGTGGAGAGGGACGGCAGCAAGGAGAACAAACATGCCACAACAGCAGGAGGTACCTCTGCACAGCCGGTGCCAGGACTTGCAAGGAGCCTCTGCCTCTTCCCTGTTTCCCCAACACACACTCAAATTACAAACCTGCCATCCCCCTGCTCAGTAAATGCCTCATTCTGCAAACAGAAACTCGATGCTCCAGAGAGTCTCACAGGCCTTGTTCAGGTTGGTGCTTGTGAAGAAACTCCGCCATTCCTACCCATTCCAGGGAAAAACAGTAGCAACCACAGCTGCAGGTTAAGCCTGCCATGGGATGCTCTACACAGGATCCAGACCTCAGCCCTGCACAGCACATATTCCAAGGGGGCAGGAACAGAGCAGCCTGGTGTCCTTGACCACTTTCAGAGCATCACTGCTCAAATATCCCTGCACAGGAGGATATGACAGCAATTCTCCCCAGTGGCCTTCACTGGATGACCCCACAGCAGATGTGGTCATCACAGCCAGGGTGATTCCCAGGGGCTCAATGAGAGAGAGTAGACTACGTCCCACCTCTCTTCTGCCTCAGACCAAATGTCTTCCAGATACTCCACAGAGCAACCAAAATCCCAACCAAAGGCAGGACATTCTAGAAGGACCAGAACAATCAGTTTACATATGTTGTACAGTAGTGTAACAGGCTAGTTTCAACTTTCTGGTTGAGGTAAGGGAGATTTGAGGTGGATTTAACAGCTCTCAGTAGTGCTTTGGTCTGCTGGCTTGGATGAGAGGAGAATCAAATCAGTGCTGAGCATGACCCACACCCTTCTTTCCACGGTAAGACCCAACATGGACACAACGTCATCATTCCCCTTATGTATCTGGGGTGGTCCCCCCAGATCATTTAAGCAGCAGGGCAGAAAAGATTCTTGGGATGTAGGAAACCAATGGAGAGTAATTTCTCCTATGGGAAATTTTGCATAATTGCACCTAAAAAAAACATACTACCAGCAGATAGCTGCTGGTCATGGCTCAGCAGTTACCTCGAGATGAGGAGTCAGTAACACCAAAGGTTGGATTTACACCTGTGGAACAATGTGTCTGCTCCCACCATCCCACTGCAGTTTCCCCATACTGAAAACAGAGATAATGTTCATCACCTCAGAGGTGCGTACAGGGGTTATCTCATTAACCTGTCCAAATAAAACAGCACATGAAGATGCCTGATGTCAGCACAGTTTACTGAATCACACCCAAACTCCTGGGCCAGGACTCTGGAAAGCAACAGGAAAACACAGCGAGGTACCACTGCCAGCCTACACCACCAGCAGCAGAGCAGAGAGCAGCGGTCACATCCCCACTGGCCCTGGGCTTCACGTGTCACTGATTGACTCAAGTTTTAATTATGCCCCAATATCTCCATGTCTCCCAAAACACAAAGCTTTCAGCCAGGCAGTTCCTGCCAGCCAAAATTTCATAAAGAGCAGCGAGTGACTAAGACAGCCCAACCTTCAAGTCAGATGCTAACAGCTTTGGACAAGTGTGGGATTTTTACACCCCTATCTGCAGGAAAATCTGATGTTTAGTGCCCTGACTGTGAGCAGGTCACTCTTAAACCCCTGAACATCCCAGGCAGAAAAAAAAAAAAAAAAAAAAAAAGGCAGAAAAAGAAAAAAAAAGTGCCTGAGGGGAATTGTACTGGCTCTAATCCCTTCTGCCATTCTGCATATTCATGGAACATTGTCATAACACATCAGCAGGACAAAAGGTCTGTCGGCACCTCCTCCTCATTCCTTTGATAAACCACGAGACAAATGCTGAGTAAACACTTGGAATCCATTCACTGCACTATTCTCATCGGGATGAGAAAGGGCTCCTCTTTCTTGCAGGCCCAGAGCTGCTCAGCCTAATAAAGTACGGCCCACGGCCCGTGAAAAGAGAGGCCTATGGATGATGAAAACATGGATTATCTCATTTCACCCTCCTTGTATCAGACCCTGCTCACATTCTGAGTGCACTTGGTCTGACACGCAATTACACACATAAAAAATAATAATAATAAAACTTAAAAAAAAAAAGAAAAGCCAAGTGGAGGGGGTGTTTAGCAAGTGCAGGGGACTGTACATGAAATTTCACAGATGACCTTTCCCTAGTGGGAAAGTAATTCGTTTCTGTCCCAGCCATCACCAAGAGTTTTCTCATTGATATCATCATTCCCCTGATTATTGCGGCTGGTGGCAGAAGAGGTAATACTTAGGACAAGGCTTTGCAGGTCACTATGGCCTGATTCATGCTGGCACTGACCACCCCAGGAATGGCTCCCTGGCCATGCTGCTGCCTCAGCTCTCTGCTTGGCAGCAGGAGCAGGCAAAGCCCCATTCTCCTCAAACAACTGGAAATCAAGAGTCCTGAGCTCAGACAAGCACCTGAGAAGGAGGAATGACTTCTGTGCCCGAGGAGGGATAAAAGCACCTCGGTGGTTTGGGATCTCCAGGTGAAAACCATAATGCCAGCCAAGCAGGTTGGGGCATGAGATCTCCTGTGATGGAAATCAATAAACTCCAGCCTGGAGTCCCTTTGGTCAGGCTTGGACCCCACCAGAGTCAAGAGCAGGCTGGTGAGGCTGGGAGCAGCACAGCAATTTCATCCTTTCTTCACACCCCACAGGTGGGGAGAGAGACCAGAGACACATTGCCAGGTAATTAATAATAGCCCTAAAATCAGCATAAAAATCCTCCTTACCTTTAGGCATCCAATGACTTCACCCAGTTACACAGGACAGTGATGACCAAAGTTGACCCCAAGTGCTTTCCAACACCTACAGGCACCTCCTCTGCTGCCCAAGTTTCCGGAGGCTGAGCTAAAAAAGCCTGCAATAAAACAAACAAAATCATTTAATAACCCAAAACAGGGCAAGGAACCGGTTCTTTTGAAAGCAATCATCTGAAATAGATATTTTCCATTTAAATATGGTCCTTTATTTAAGAATATGAGCAATTTTCAAAGGGAAAATAAATTTCAGAGATGGTACATGGGGAGCAAGCACACTTAGTGCAATTGTGCCCATAATGAAAAACAAGACATAGTTATGAATTACTGCCAAATGATGAAGAAACAATAAATAGACTGCTGATTAACTAGGGTCTCTTTGTTAAATAAATGGCTCATAATCCTGTCCACTAACTGCAGGAGGAGTACGTAAATAGTGTATTCAATCCTTTTGTCTCTGGAAAATCCTTAAGTTCACTCTTTAAGTTCCAAACAACTAGCAAAAAGGATAAGCAGTTGTTCCTCGACCTGGCACATTAGCCGTGAACGTCGCTATTCAAATATTTGCATTTTACAAGGTGTTTGTTACAAAACCTCCCGCGGGACTCGGCGCAGTCTCACGGCAGCTCCAGGCGCTCGCTCCAGCCCCGGCCAGGCAGGCGATGCCGGCTGTTTGTTTTCCCCGAGCGGGTCACTCCTCTCCCCAAGCAACCAAGAGGCAAAAGCAAGTGTGAAACTTGCAGGGCTTCCAAGAGGCTGCTTGCTCTGCCGCCCGAAAACAATTTCTGAGCTAAACTGCGTTTGCACGTGTGACGGCCACATTTCTGTGCCCCAGGATGGGTGTGACGAGCAGGCTGCTGCCTGCCACCTACAAACACCTACACCTGACCTGCACAGCGAGAGTGATCATTAAAATATTGGATTAATGCATTGATTTCCTTCCTTAGATCATGCTTTTATTTCCCCAGTTGCTGCATTATATTAAAAAAAAACATTTAAAAAAGAAATTCAGCAATGCTGTTAAGCCCAGATCCTCTGAGATTACTTAGGCACATAACTCCCATTCACATCCAAATGATCTCAGGCGTCTTTGGGATATGAGCCTCAGAGAACTCATCACTCGATATTTCTCACAGACACAAGTCTCCATGCAGTTTCTCTGCCTGCCCAGCGGCGGCTCCAGCCTGCAGGGCTTCGGGGCTCTGAACTCAATCCCATGGGATAAACGCTGGTTTCCGAGCATGCAAAGATGCTGAGCATCTCCCTCTGCTCACGCAGCCACCAGACACCCTCAGCTCCCTTCTCCACAAGCCAGCACCGAGCTGGGGGACAGGTCATTTCTGAAGGGGAGCAGAAACAACACTCAGCCTGTTCTGGGCAGCTTTCCAGGGGCTCCCCAATGTTTTGCACCAGGTCCCATGGCTCCTGCCCCATGCCCTAGGACTGGGATGCAGGCAGCTGTGCTGCAAACAAGGCTTATTTAAGCCCAACCCAGGGATGCTCTGTACTTTGCCGAGTAGGAGGCTTCATACATCTTATTCCAGCCCATCGTTTTTGGGGCTGACTCTGATACCCCTGAGAACTCTGCTGGGTCCTGGGGAAGGGCCAGAATTTGGCCCCAAAGACTGACAGGGAGTTTTTCCATCAATTCCCACAGAAACAGCTTTGGTACCTATGGCATCCTGTCAGCAGCACTCAGATTAGAGCATCCAGCCTTACATCGACAATGTTCCCCTCCAAACCCAACAAGTAATTGTGGGATTCGCTAATAGGGCTTGTCAAAATCAATTGGGGTTAAACACCTTTAGCTACAATAACAGTCATCTGACCCCGGGCTCCAGAAACCGCCGGGCTCAGAGGAACCCCGAGGGGTTATTCCTGGCTTCCCATTGCTTTGAGACAGATAAAAGAGCAGACGATGCAGAGCTGGGTAATCCGTTCAGCCCATCCCAGCCATGCACTGAAGTGACAGCTCCCAGAGTTTCCGCAGAGCTGGCTCCTCCTGGGAATTGTGTGTGCAGGGACCAATTTGTTCAACAAAACCTGGGCAACCAGAGTTTTCTTAAATTCAATTGCCTGAAGGAGAAGGCAAATAGCATTTAAGCGGAGGAAAGTGCATTAAAACCACATCTTTGATACAATGGCTGATACACCCCATGCTGCCAACGCCTGAAATGATAATATTTTTTTTCTTAAATAAATAGCTCAGCAGCAGGATCCCAGCCTCCCCCAGCACAGGGAGGCTTCACGCTGCAGCAGCCACATTTCCAGCCCTCCAGGCCAAACTGCTGCAATGCTTCCCTCTTTGCTGGGCTCATTACTGAGGGTGGACTGGTTCAGGAGGGACCCACAGCAGAGCTCATGCTTTGCTGAGGATCCACACATCCAGAGGGCACTTTCAGCTTATGTTTCCCCACCAGCTCCCAGGAGCAATGGGTAGGAACACCAGTTAGTATGGACATCCTTCTCAGGTTGGTACGAAGGGCTTTTCCTGCCTATGTGAACTTGCTGCCTTTAGAGACTTGCCAGACCTTGATGCAGAGGAAGGCAAAGCAGGGTGGGTCAGGAGGAGAAACAAATAATCAGGATTTGGGGCACTTACATAATCCAGTGAGCTTCTTGCTCTTTCTCTAGCTGTGGGATGCATCACCACATCCCAACTCCTCCTTGGAAGCTTTTCATCTGTGCCTTCCTCCCTTCTCTACCTGGTGACATTGGGGACCTCAGAGGAGGCTCCTTGGGGACCTGAGACCCTGGACTAGACAGAAACAATGCAGAGGAAAGGGACACAGCTCTGGTGTGGTGCACAGACAGGAGGCTCCATGGCTGGCTGCTGGCTGTCCCTTAGCAGAGCAGCAGCTAACTCTATACTTCAGTACATCATGTGATATTTGAAGGAAGTCAAGCCTGTAATGAGAGATTTTGAATTCTCCTATCTGGTCTCAAAAATTTTGTGGAACTGTGACAGTCAAAGAAAATCATCACTTGCCTCCGTAAACTGCAGAGAAATCTGCTTTAAAGCCTTCCTCCCTGAAGATTTCAGTTTCTGCTGCTTATGGGCAATCCTGGCAAGGTTGTCTTCTCTCACACTAGACAGGCATTTTAACTTCTTACCTTGGCTGGGGACCAAAAATCCAATACCAAGGTGGAAATAGAGTGAGCAAACAATTACCCCAACATTCCCAAACAAGCTCGTGTGAGGGGAGAGGGAGGGCTGAGGTGAAACCTGAGCAGAAGAAATGCAGGGGGTGATACCAGGGACTACCAGCAGGGAAAATGGGAAGGATATAGCTAAATAAAATCTTCCCTAAAACACCAGGGAAGGGTTCCATCTGCAAGGGATGGCACACCATGGACATTTGTGCTGTTACCAAGAATCAGCTCCAGATTTCCCCTGAGCCACTCTCTGCCGTGAGCCCGACCTCACCCAGCAGAGACTAGACACCCACGTGTGAGATGCCACACATGAAACCTTCACTCTTGAAAATTTATTATGGTAGAAGGAAAAGAAACTTGTCAGAGGAATCTGAAAAAGAGGGATTGGTTGTGATTCATCATAAAAAGCAGGAGAGGGAAACCTTGAGAATCCCAGCAGTGAAGGTGCCTGCCTGACCCCAAGGAACAGCAATGCTCTGTGCTCCTGAGGGGTGGGACACAGCCAGGATCACCCACACATTCATTCATACATTGGGGGCTGTAGTTGCCTGCAAGCCCAAAAAATGATTAAAAAAAAAATTAATCCCAAAATCTCCCTGCACCCAGAATCATCTCCCCTGCACCCAGAGATTCTGCAGGAGGGCTGTACCACCTCCCCAGAGCATGTGTTAGTTGGTGGAAACCAAAGGCTGCAGCCAATCACACAGCAGATGGAATCACTCTGCTAGGATGGCTTAGCTCCCCAGGTGACATCAGCATGGGTCAGGCTTCAGGCAGCATCCCTTGGATGCTCTCAAATGTGTAGGTAGGAGCAGATGGGGCAGAGCACCATCTACTGGGTGCTCCTCTTCTGTCCATCCTTGGGGTGCAGGAGGAGGGCAGCTCCAGGGCTTGGTCCTCAGTTCTGGGTCTACAGAAGCAAAGATTAAGAACTGCTGGTCCTCAGCCTTTTCCTGAGTCACTGCAGCAGGAGAAGTACGTCCCCCTGCATGGGAAGGAGGGACCTGGTAGGTACCAGGTAAAGGGGATACCAACCACAGCTGGGACAGATGTCAGCCCACATGTGCCATATTTTATAAAACAGAAGTGAATCCACCTTGTCCAACACATTTCTGGTACCAGCAGCAAGACCCCTTTGCAGGAAGATCAATCTGCCTCTTCACCTGAGCTCTATTTAAGCAAAACCCCAAACATTAAATGTGAAGGGAAATTTGGAGCAAGTTGAAGGGCTCTGCATTGCTCCACTCAAAGGAGACTCCACTTTCTAAAGAAAGTCTAACACAACTGTCATCGGCCAGGGGGCACAGTGTCCCTCAGAGCAGTGGCTGGTGCCACATAGGAGGTATTCGGTCTAAATTAACTCTCCCCCTAATACCTGAGCAAACATTTTCAGCTTGAGACTTAATATCCCTGGACATGTCTGCTGTCTCCCAGGTGAATCCCCAGATAAACAAGGTCAGCTCAGCCCTAATGCGGCTGTAAAAAGCTGTCAGTCAGCCCAGGAGATCTGGTTGCAAGGTCAAACCAGTTCTGAAGGTTGCTGGGGCCAAACCTGGCCTGTCACTCATTTTAAGTGCAGAAAGGTTTGTTTTCTCATTACCATGTCAGGTATCCCAAATTCAGGATTAGCTATCGGCCGCCACAACATTGTTCTTTCAAAAGAAAAAATTAAATAAAATAAACACATGCACGCACACATCCCTGGCCCCAAATAAATCTGTGTGCTGAGCCTGCCTGCAGCTGGGAGGTGAAAAGAAACCTGTCCTTCAGGAAAAGGGAAAGGGGACTTTCCCACACACTGTGTGACAGTTTCTGGCACAAAAGAACACCCGAAGCACAGAGCAACATCCTTCAGTTAAAATACCCAGTTGAATTAAGGCATCTCCACTGCTGAAAAGCCTCTTTGTCCAACAGATGAGGAGAAGGACAGGGCACCCTCCATCTCAAGGGGGAACACATGGAAGCTGTCCCAGGCAGCTGCAAGCACAACAGTTTTGCATGAGATGAGTCCTTGATGCCATGCATTAAATGCATGAATACATCATTTCCCCAAAAACTTCCAGCTATTTAAGAGTGGGGACCAATTTACATCTCTGCATCCTTTCTCCCAGCTACACACATCACTTGTGACCAGATGAAGCTCTGGGAACAAGATCCAAACCAAACAAGCTGCCAGAGTCCAATCCAACCTTGGCTTGGTGCTCGCACTGCCCTTGCAGTACCAGCAGCACAGTGCAGGGACAACACCACAGTCTGGGGGATGAAAGGGAATGTACAGACCTGGTAATGCAAATAAAAATCCTCCCTGGTACTCCTCTACCCACAACACTGTTTAAGGGGGCAAGTAGTCTGTGTGGGGTGGATATTATGGAAATAATTCCACTGGGAAAGTTAAGTTAAGTTAAAAAGGCTCTTAAGGCAACTTGTCCCTTTCAGAAAAACACCAAGACCTACCATAAAACTCACTTGAGTTTTTGCCTCTCACCAAATCCTACATTAACTGGCTTCAGCCCTTCACCTTCTGATGCTTAAAGCATAAGTTGATCCATGGCCAGTTTATCCCTTGCTGGGGTAACAAACAGGATTCCTGAACAGCCCTCCTTCTCCCCCTTGGTGTTCAGCCACAGCATTGCTCCTGCTTAAACAAGTTTTTTCTGCTGGTGCAGAGACTGTCCAGGACAGCCCAAGGCGTGTGCCAGGGACCCTGTCTGCAGCTGAAGAGGAGGGTACTTTTTCAGGCCATGTCTCAGGAGAGGAGGATGGGGAGCAGGGAGTTGCTCCAGCCTCTCAGAAAGAAAAAGCAAAGACAAATAAACTCCTCGGAGGAGGAATTACCAGACTGTGCACAAAGAAGCAGACCTGAAGAGACTTGTGCCAGGAATGCCTGGAGTGAGACAGGCTGATGACTGACAGCAGCACCCTCCCTCTGCAGCGGGCTGCAGCAAAGAGCAGGAGAGGTGGGTTCATCTCAGCCCCTGGTGCCTCCACACATCACTGGAAGTCTGATGTCTCAATCCTCAGCCTGTGTTTTCATGCTCCAGCCATCCATGAAGACTAAGGAACCAGGTGGACTTGGATGTGATACCACAGAGAGATTTACCAGTCCTTACCCCCACACCAGTCAGATGCAGCAGAGGTGCCCCAAACCCCACTGAGAACCCAACCAGTGTCCCCAGGGCAGTAGAGGGGGCAGGTAACCATTGCCTCTTTGGGGCACACACCTTTGCTCCCCAAGGCTGTCAAAAGATCCTCTTCCCCTCTAGTCTTGCTAGTTAGTAGCTGTGTCAACACATCCACGAATGAGGAAGCAATTGGCCATCGGGATGGTTTATGGAGAGGGATCATCTGAATGGTGGAATATTCACGTACAACTCTGCAAAGCTTTGGCTCCCAAAGCAGAGCCAGACTGAGAAGTTACCATCCCAAATGCCTGCAGCTCCAGGCTACAGCTCACTGCCACACCTCCTAAAGGGATTAGTTTTTAACCCAGACCATTTGGGTATCCAGCTAAACACTTGGCCTTATAAAACAAAGCCACACAGCATAAGGGATGGGGAACTGAGGCATAGCTGGAAGAGCAGCTGGGCCA
Organism: Aleadryas rufinucha; assembly: GCA_013397815.1. Taxonomy (NCBI): domain Eukaryota; kingdom Metazoa; phylum Chordata; class Aves; order Passeriformes; genus Aleadryas; species Aleadryas rufinucha. The sequence continues at coordinate 18,575 of VZTH01010895.1, forward strand.
GGAAAAGCTCATTTTCAGCCAAAGTGAATGAATCATCTGTAACTTCAGCAAAATTGAGTTGACACCATCTGCTGCCCATCCTGGAGCAAACTTCTAAAATGATATCTCATGGTGATGGAAACCTCCAGAAAGCAAAGACAACAAAAGCCTGTGGAATGCCAAGGGTGATCATCCATCACCTGCAGGGCCATGGCATTTCCGCAAGAATCTTCTCTTCCACGCTGGCCCTCACAGGGACATCCCACAGCCAGTTAACAATATCCTAAATTGAAATTTTTATGTTCTTTCCATTTTCAAGGCACGTTAATTTCAAAACAAAGACACAAGACACTGTCCTTAAACATCCCCAATATTTCAAGTTCAACTTTGTTTCAACATCCCTAAAATTGCGTTTTTTCAACAATTAAACAATTCATCATTTTCAGATCCACTCGGGACCTCATCTAGATACACATTAATCTTCCTGATCTCAAAGCCAAGGAGAAAATAGGCATTTTTTTTCCTCTGGTCCTACAAAACAATACTACTGCAGTATTTGCTGCCACTTCCAACCCAGGCTATCAATGCATTCATACATGAGGCTTTCCTCACGTTGCAACTCAACCTAAAATATCCGATTCCCAGTCTCAACTCATTACATCATGCTCTCAACATCCTAAAAAAAGAAAAAACCCAAAAAAAAAAAAAAAAAAAA
>VZTH01010895.1:19278-75997 GCA_013397815.1 Aleadryas rufinucha
AAAAAAAAAAAAAAAAAAAAAAAAAAAAACACAAACCCAAACAAACCCCAAATTCAGCCATCTAATAAAAAATCCTCTTCTTGCTGAAGGCCCCTGAGAGATCTCATGAGCTGCTGTCTCTGCTGGAGATCAATGCATGCACTGAAGAAGGGGAATGATCCACTCATTCACCCATTCCTCAACCTAACTCCTCACCATTTGACCTTACTCATTCCTACAGCATCTTGCATGTAGGTGCTGCTCCTTCCTCTTCTTTCCTCACCTCTCCACTCTTCAGGGGTTGCAGCTGAACCAAGATCCACTCTCCAGCAATTGCTGGAGCTGGTCCTGATATGCTGCAGTGGTAGAGAAGCTTTGGCCAAATACCAGTTCTCTTCCCTTTCCCAAAAGATGTCATTCCCATTCTGGAGCAGAGCATGACGGGTGTTTTCACCACTATCAATACACACAACACACGATGCAACACAAATACTCTCACGGTTTACAAAGCATGTTCCTTCCCTCTCCTCCTGCCTTGCCTGCTTGAATTCAGAGATGGCCAACAACTATTAAACACATCAATGTAAATGTTAGTGGATTGCTTCTAATAGGAAACAAAAATGTTTTGAGCAAAGCTAATTGCCGGGAAATAAGGTCGTTCCAATATTTCAGCAGGGGGTTATAAATCTCTTGGTTCCTGCCTCCTTCCAGCATTAAGGTTTTACAGATGTTGCTGTCAGAAGGAGAAGAATGATTTCAGATGCTTGTTTCCACTGTATACTAAAAAAAAGGGCATAAATGTGTGCAGCAAATTGCTGGGTGAGTTTTCTTTCTACAACAGAAAAACCACACAAATCTCAGACAACAAAATATAGAAAATCTGCATTGGGACTCCTAAAATCTTATAATGATACAAAATGCTCAACACACTGACAACTGGCAAAACTTTAACACGTAATTCAAGCCAGCCAGTTTCACTGACTGCCAAATTGCTTCTTCCAGTCCTCTGCTGCTTTTTTACTCTTCTGCACCACTAAATATTCACTGTACATGGAGGGACCCTCTAGACCCAAAAGAAAAACATGAACCACTCCAGTTTTTCCTGAGCTGGAAGAGGAGGATGAGAAGGGCCAAAGCAGCTGATAGAGAGGAGAGCTGTTCTCTTGAAAGCTAGACCTAGATCCAAATTCAAATGCTAAGAGGGTGGAGAGAAAGAAGAAAGCTTATATTAAGTATAAGACAATGACTAGGGAAGAAAATGAGATTTGGTGGCTATCTCCAAGTTGTCTTGCCAGGGTAGTTCATCATTTGCATGGGAAATATCCACCAAAGTGGCTGGCTCAGCTCCTTTCCCTTGGCACAGAGTGGATGATGAGCTCTTAGGAGCACCCAGACAACTCCAGGACTGGGGCAAAGTTCTCCACCCCAGCCCCATGCTGACACCCCATGGTACATGCTGTACATGGACACACAGCGTGCTCTCTTAGGAAACCATTCCCCAAGCAGAAAGATCTTGAAAATTAAAAAGAAAGTGAAGTCTACAAAAATAAAGCTCTCAGCTGCACAACCAATTTGCTTCCTGAAAAAACAGGGGAAGCAAGGAGAGAACCAAAGGCAGACCACCACAGACCAGAGGTTAGCCCCTGCAGGAAGGTGCCCACTGAGTTCCTCATCATTGTTTTAATTGGGATAATGTAGTCATTCCAGAGGACAATGCTCTGATTTCCTGCTTAGCACCACCACAAGATCTGGGTCACCCCCCCAGTCAAGCAGGTGTGCACACTGCCAGCAGTGCCTGCACCCAGCATCCAAACCAGGCACCAGCCAAAGGAGGACTTGACTGGTCTCCGGATGCCCACATCCAAAACTGCCACCACAAATGCCAAGGCAGCTAAAATCCTCATGAGGACAAGTACAAAAAACCACAAAGCTTTGCTCAGATTTAACTCAATGAGCCAATTTAACTTCCACAGGTGTCACTGTCACACATTGCAGTGTGTTAGGGTGACCTTTTTTTCCAGCAAAGCACAATCCACTCATTCTCCTTCAGCTTCACTTCCTTTAATTCCTCAGCACCATCCAAAGGAGGGGAGGGTTCTGCATCCCCCATGCCCAGCATCCCCAGTGATCTCCTTGGGGCTCAGTGGCTTCCCTTTCAAGGCATCAGGTTTGCTCCAAACACGCCTGACTCGAGCCAAGGGGCCAGGACCTCTCACGAGAGGCATTTGGGCTGCTTTATTTTTCCAATTCAGCAGAAACTGTGACCCTCCTGCTAAGAAGCCTGGAGCCCACTCTGAAGACTATGGGCCTGTTCCAGATTTACACTGTTTTTCCTTAAGCTCAGAGATCACCACTGAGCTGTCTCTCATTCTGCTTTTGGCACTTTCTTTCATTTTAAACTGTAATCATACTCCCTCCCCCAAAATAAACCAACAAAGACAACATATCCAGACAAGGGACCATCCAGTTCAGCTCCTTTAACACTCCCAGGACAGCAGTACAACTTCCCCAACCGTAGTGGGGTTATGCTTTGGATATGATTTCCATTAGACACAAGTGGCACCCCTTAAAAAAATAATCCAAGCCAGAAATAACCCACAGGGACTGAAGAACAGAAGTCCAACATTTCTCTTACTCAAATAGAGGGATTCGTTCTTCCCTCAGAAACCAGACAAACATCACATATGAAGAAGCAGCTATGTGTCCATCTCAAATCTCTCGACGCTCACATATGGCTGGATCCCAGGACTGCATTCATGTTCTCATTTCCTATCTCATGGCTTCCCTGCAGGACCCATGAGTGGGGTTATATTTAGACCAGCTGGACCTGGGACTGATACCCACAGCTGGAGAAGACAAGGATGCTGGGACAGCCCATTTCAGCATCAGCCTGTTAAATCACAGATCAGTGTGGCATCCCCAGGCATCCCTGTGTGGCAGGTCAGCACCTCCCGAGCCCTGGGCTCAGGAAACCCAGTGAGAAGGAGACACCCCAGCACCTTCACACAGGACACAGCCCCAGCCCCGTGCAGGGGGGGTGTCACAGCTGCCAGGTGTGCACTCCAGGGTGCCCATTTCGGGAAGGCTCCTCCGCTCTGGCTGTAAATACCAGCCCTGACCGCAGGATCCCAGCAGCTCCCTGCGTTCTTCCAGCAGATGTGCCAAGACAAGCCGATGTGAGGCTCCGTAATCGGAGGTTTGTTGGTCTCCTGGGACCAGTGAAAGCCCAGACTGGGGACTGAACTGCTGACTCGAGCGCACAAGCAACCGAGCTCTGTGAGGGCCACAAGCAACTGTGGAATGATTTAGGAGATGAGACCTTGAATTTGCCAATTATTTATCTAGTTGATGACTCAGACAAGCAGTTTTACTGTCCAATCCTTAGGGGAAAACATGTGGAACTAATCAGGCTACACCAAAAAAAAAAAAAGAAAAAGATCAAATTAACATAAAATAAATTGAACAACGCACACAATACCAAACCTGATTTTTCCTTCCAAATAGGCACTGCGTCTGAGATGCTTGTTCTTGCTCATTTATTATTCTTTAGCTTTTAAAGGGCAACACATGGCAGCAGAAGTCATTTTTGCAAGCACAACAAAACGTAATCGCTTCACAAAGAAAGGCAATAGCTGTTTATTCAGCAGGTCCCTCCTATTCATGATGTTACCATCTGAAAATAAGAATGTTACAGAAAATAATAATAAACCAAGACATTTTTGTGATTAACTTAGAAAGACACAATTTCAGTATTAAACCAGCCAATATGAACAAGGTTTTATGCTAACAGGTACCATGAGTTTGTTGCCTGTTAATACAGACTAAGGAGGAAACAAGATGCTTTGGTGCTTTAATGTTGGCTGGGACATTTGGAAACTTTACCTTTTGTACCCCAGAACCTTTGGGATAGTCACTTCAGCTCCATTTGTCAGGAGCTACATGCCTAGCTCCCACAGAGACCCACGTTTTGGGATCTTGTGGGATTTGGGACCACCTCACTGCACAGTGATGTTCAGAGCCTCACCCTTGCCCAGCCAGGTCTGTGGTATGTTAACCTCTAGTTTCAAAGCTGTGCATGCAGATAAAAATTAAAACTTTTCTTAAAAATTACAGATTTTGATGAAATTTCATTTTGAGGGAGGGAGATTCAAGTTACCAACCACATTAAAACAACATGCCTAGAAACAGAGCTGAAAACTATTGCACCCAGCATCAGAAAGGACACAGATAAAGCTGAGCCAGCTTAAAGCAGACTCAGCCCAGCCAGCTCCTGCAGTGCCTCACATCCCTCCCCACCAGAGGTGACTCAAATCCCTCTCCCACCAGCATCACCCCTCTCCAGGACCTCAAGGCCTGACTTTGAGCCAGAGGCTCCTGCTTGCCCGCCCATTTCACTGCCTCCTCCTCAACACAGCCTCCTAGATAACATCAGCCCAAGGTGATTATGTCCTTCCCAGGCCAGCAAACCAAATTTTCTGAATGACCTGCCCAGATCACTTCTCATCAGCCTCATGCATTGGTTGGTGCCAGAGCTCTTCCTCTACACAAGTCACCAGGTATTGTCCTGGAGCCAGACAGTTTTTCCCTCCTCGTGTTCACTGAAAGACTGAGCATTTCAGTGCTGGAGCCATTCATTTCACCCACGCTCCAATGATTTGTGTCCCCACCCCATCATCAGGTCACTCAAACTTGCCCTTCCACTGTGCTCTTCCTGTTTGCCTTCTCTTCTCCACTGCACTTTGACTGGCATGGTTAAAGATGTCCCTGTCAAGTAGGCTGTAGTCTGGGGCCAAAAAGGGAAAAGACCACAGTCAGCAGGGAAAGGTACCTGCTGTGGGAGTTTATTTCATCCCTGGCAGAGGGATTGTATTTCACCTGTCATGGTTTAACTCCAGACAGCAACCAGTTTTGATTGGTATTGAGTTATTTTTCTTCCTAGTAGATGGTAAAGTTCTGTGTTTTATATTTAGTAATTTAGATAATAATGTTGATAACACACTGATGTTTAATTGTTGCTAAGTGGGGCTTACTCTGAGTCAAGAACTTTCCCATCTCTCATACTCTGCCAGTGAGGAGAGGCAAAGGAAACTGGGAGGGAGCACAGCCAGAACAGCTGACCCAAACTGGTCAAACAGATATTTTGTATCACAGAACGTCATGTTTACCTTCTCTTCCCCACCATCCTTTGACTGATTTGCTTAAAGATGTCCCTGTCAAGCAGGCTTTGGTGTGGGGCCAAAAAGGGAAAAGACCACAGTCAGCAGGGAAAGGTACCTGCTGTGAGAGTTTATTTCATCCCTGGCAGAGGGATTGTGTTTCACCTGGGATATATCATCTCCCCATTGAATCAGCCCAACGCTCTCAAGCCAGGGCTCAGCAGAGAACACCCCAATGATGGTCCATCCCCAAAAGCTTCCTGGCAGCTGCTGGTGGGTTTGTTACTTATGATGGGTATTTCAAGCAGTTTAATGGTTGTGTTTTCTATCAGGGAGCAGCAAGAGCCCAATTTCTGCCTGCCTCACCCTCATCTACCCCACAGCCACGCTCTCACCCATGAGCAGAGGAGTGACCCCAGGGTTCCTCTCACCCACAGAGCAGGGGGACCTGCAGCCACCCTGGGTGCCTGTCATGCCTCCCCTCCCTACCAACAGCTGCCCACTCTAAAAAAGTGCATTGGCCTCAACAACAGCTCTGTTCACAGACCTGCAGGCCCTGCCATCTGCCCCACTTTCACTAAAACAAGCCTTTCATCAGGAATGCGCCTTCACTGGAGTCACAAGGCAGAGGAGACCAGGCAAATACCAAAGAGCAAGTGAGAGCACACCTTAAAGCAGAGCCACAGCCTCATGCAGCATCCCAGACTCCTGCTTTTTGGTAAAGAGAGACAATCAGCATTCAGGCTAACTTAAAAGATTGAGCAGGATGATGACAGCTCCCATTTCGGGGAGAAAGGCAGAAAGAAAAGGGATTTGGTTTCAGACTAAACCCTTGCGGCAGGCTGCCATCAACACACACCCCAAGGTCACACATGGGAGGCAGCTTCTTTAAAATAAGAGGAGAGCTTGGGGCTTTATTTACCTCCAGAAAGGCTTTTTAACTCTGCTGGTGGTTACTTCACCCCCAGGGACCTCGTGGGAAGCTGGTAATGTCAATCCAAAAGAAGCAGGGGACCAGTGTCTGTGTGTGTAGGGATGAGGTGAGCAGAGCCCAGACAGGGATTTCATGTCCCCATGGATGGCCACCTGGTGAACCCATCCCACAGCCATGTTCTAATGGACACCCAATTTTAGGCACAAAGAACCCATTTTCTCTGCTCCCACCATCACAGACTTAAAAGCATAAAGGATCAAGGCCAGGAGTTTGCTGGGGAGCAGAGGGTCTGTCACTGCAGACAGGCACAGCAACAGCCAGCAGGTCCACAGCAGCATCTCAGCACTGGGACAAACAGTTCTCATTTCTCTTATATCTCTCAGGTGTTAAAAACATCCTTTAGCAGCAGAAAAGGGAAAATGGCATCAGCTGTACATGAAACAGAGAACAGGGCTGGTGGGTCATGGTCATTCTGACTCACCTCCATCAGCTGCAGGGTCAGGGTTTACTCATGCAGCTGCTCACTTGCCCATTATTTAGAGTTAGCTCTGACTTAAAAGCAAGCCAAGAAAAGACCAACTCCTCAGCATCACACATGCAGCTGATCTGTGGGCAGGGCAGAGCCCTGGCAGGCAGATCGTGCCACCAGTCTGATAAACCAGGGCAGCTCCTCCAGCAAGCAAGGTTCACTGACTTGCTACAGCTGCCTGATAACTCATTTAACCTTCAGCATTTCTTTCACCTGTTATCCTTTACTCATTTTCTCCACTTAAATTTAAAGCCTGCAGTACAGAGACAGCAGGGGAAGTTTTCCCACTGAATGGAGCTAGCAAACCTTCCTTAAAGCTTTCAGTACTGGAGTCAGAGGGAGTTGGGTAGGATTTTTTTTCCTTTAAATAAAGCTTGAAGAGATGATACAGAAATCTGAGTCCACTTAAAAAGAGAAAAAACCCCAAACCATCTTTCCTACTCCTTGTGGTTATTGGACAGAAACAAACCAAAAAAAAAAAAAAAAAAAAAAAAAAAAAGGAAAAAANNAAAAAGGGAAACAAAGGAAGCAAAAAAAAGACAAAAAACCAACTAAAATCAAACTTCAGATGATTTCTAGCTGGATTTCATGCTCTCTGAGTGCCTGGCAGGCTTTCCAGTCACGAAGGGTTTGGGGCACCAAAGTCCCTCCCTTTAAGTAACTCCTCAGTTATCAAACTCCTCAGCAATTTGGGAGCTTTGGGGCATTTACTGCAGGGAAAAGGGACCAGGAGCACGGAAAAGACCTGAGCTTGATGGAGACCTCTGCATAAGGGATCCCAAGGTTTTGGGCTCCAGTCTCCACTCTCCCTCCAATAATGCCCCATGAAATACAACGGAGCTCCTCAGCCAAACGTGCTTGGGACCGTTCAAAAACACCTCGGCACCTTCCCCTCACCTAGCCCAGCCCCTCTCAGACAGCCCAAAGGATACAGCAACTTCTCCCCTAAACAAACCAATGCAGCAACTACTAAACCCAGAGCTCTCACCTCTGCTCCTTCCCTGGATCCCAGAGCTGGGGCTGCAGGACCAACAGTTTCTTCGCTGTGTGATATCCTGTCAGCAATTCCACACTGACTTCTAGGGACCAGTAGGAGCCCGGTTAGTAAATGCCTGTCCTCACCCATCTGGGCTGGGTTCCCTGCTGGAACCAATTAGAACAATTAGCAGCACATCAGCGTTTGTGCTAAGGACTCTCACATGCGGGTATTTGCCAAAGACCTGACCCATTTCCCTGCCCTTCAGCATCTCCTCTGCTGTTTGTGGAGGCTCTCATCCCCCCACTTTTACCCTTTTCCCCCAGAACTCATATTGTTAAGGGAGTGTGCAGTTCGAGGAGGGAACAGAAACACAGATAAGGCAGGAGGTAATGAATTGTTCATGATGGAAGAATAGCAACCAAGCTAATTAAGGGTCTTCATGTGCCTCCTCCAACCTTCATTAGCTGCTGTGGTGACCCTGCGCCTGCTTAGACAGCAGAAACCTACCTGTTCTCCCGAAGAGACTCAAACTCTCCCTTCTCCAGAGCAATCTCTATCACAGTGTCAGTTAATGGATGCATCATTTCCCCCCGATTTTAAAAATTAAGGCCATGACTTTTAATTATTATTATTAATGAGAATGTCACTTGTGCCTTATCATTTTCATTAACTGACGTTCTTCTTAACTTTTAGAAACACATGTTATCCAAAACACATTTATCTACTTTTTTTTCTGCAATGCAGATGGACTTTAGCAGGTTGGACGTGACTGCTGACAGATGTCACATCCTTCAAAGAGGACTGGACTTCCAAGCCTATTTTGCTTCTCAGACTCTGCCCACAACTATGTTAAATTGTTCTTGAGGCGCTTCTCTACCAGCATCAGCAGATGCTCTAAAAAATTGCATTGATGAATTTCTGTGAAAAAAACCCCTCTCCTCTCAGTCCTTTAGAAAAACAGCAGAATTAACATCCTACCTTAAACACCTGGACTAACTTTGAGGGGAAATGACTCCTGGTTCCTTGAAGAGATGCAGTGAATTCTCCTAAACCCCAATAGGCCTGCCCTTCCTGAGGGACCTTGTTCTACTAACTGCAGAGAGATAGGAGGCAGTTTGATCAAATTTGAGCGACTGCCCTTTGCAAAGGCTATTTCTCCTTTTGCCAGACATGTAGGATGTACTTGTGCCAAATTTGAGAGTCCCTTTGTACACTGATCTCCCCATCTGTAATACAGGCTGCTTAAAAAAGGGGAACACATCTAAGCAGAGAGGAATGGATCTGCTGCAAAGGGGCTGCAAATTCATTAGTGCTGAGCCCCCAACAGTGCTGCTCTGCTGTCTCTCTGGGAAGTGTCCCAAGACCCAGATGTCACTGGGATAGCAGAGATGCTGACCCTACCCGGGGGGGGCTGCTGGGACCACTCCTGCTCATGCCCCATGGCCAGAATCACTGGCCATGCCCCAGCACAAAGTGTTGTCAAAACAAAGTCTAATAACCCTGCTGGCACCTCCACACTTCTCATTTCTGCCCTCCACCAGCCAAGATGCCAACCCCATTCTGTCTCTTCCCATTCCCCTACCCTGAGGTCCTCTCAGAAAAGCATGGGCTTGTTCTTGCTGAAGGATACTCAGGGAGCACCTGCACAGCCATGCCTGAAGGAGTAAACTAGTCCATGCCTTTCCATCAGAGTCATTTGGAAGGAATAATAGGATAGAAGGGCAACTAGAAGACTTTGAAAAAAAAACATCAATCAACAGACAAAGCAATTAAGGTTTTGACTGTGTTGCTACAGACTTTTTTCTCTAAAATCTTCCTGTGGAAGGGAACCAGATGCAATGCACCCGTGAAAGGGAATTGGGTGCTTACCACTCACCTTTTCCAGCAGCTTCACTTTTAGTGCCCCCTCTGCCATCCCAGGGTAGATCTCACTTCTGAGGCACTCTGGGATGGCGAGGCACCAGGAATACTTCTCTGCCATGGTACCATGTATCAAACTCCTTCACTAGTGGAAAGCTCTCACTCAAGATTATCTCAGAAAGCTATCTTTTGGTCCACGCTGTCACGAATGTAGTTGCACAGAACAGCCAAAATAATTAAGTTGTCCCCATCTAATTGTCCTCATTAGATACAATTAAATAAAATTACTAAAAAAAAAAAAAGAGGCATGACAGTGACTGTTGTCAAGTTATCAACATAGCAGATCAATCTCAGTGCACCAAAAAACTCATCAAAAATCTATTTCTTTATGTGGATTTTTTTAAAAGTTACACCGTTAAAAAGTCAGGCTTTTTAACTAAAAATCAGGTCTTTCAATATACGGGCAGTACTGTGCATCCCATGAATGCCACTTCCAAAGCTGCATCCTGCTCTCCGCGAGCCTTGCACCCCTCCTTGTGGTGCATCGAAGCAACTGTCGTGTGAGCAAAATCCTCTCTGCTGGGCTTTGGTTCCCAAAAAACAGCACAGAGACATCCATCATCTCTGGCACCAAGCACCACCTTCTCCATGTTATGAACGTCTCCGAGTTAGAGATATAAACAACTTCTGCTTCTTACTAAAAGTCAACTCTAAGCACACGTTTCAAACATCATTAAACTGGAGGGAGTAGACATGTGTGACACATTGAAACAGTTACACTCCTCAATCTTAATGTTTGTTTAAAGGTTACTTTTGGATGAAAGCTGGTTAGAGAATAAGTAACAGATGCTAAAAGCATCCATTATGTATTTTTGCAATTAGCAGAAAATCTTGGTACTTTTCTTAAAGAACATACATAATTTTGTGGGATGTTTATTGCTGGAAACAGTCTGGGCTCTCACTGGCAAGAGCAGCATCCAAGACCCCAGGGAAGCTTCACAAGGAGTCACACATAGTAAGCCAAAAGCAATGCTTGCTTCAGGAACAGCACTTAAAACCCTGTGCTTGCTGTTGCAAGGAAGTGGTCAAATGCACTTTCTTTCCACAGAAAATTTTAAATTACAAAGAACATGGTGAAATCATCCCTGTTTCTTTTCCATGGACATTTTGATTACCCAGCAAAAAAGTGGCTCCTGATTATACTTTCATTTGCAAAATGCACCCAGGATGTTTCATGCTATTCTTGTCTTCTCTGCCCAAGGGCTTCTTCCACGGCCCAGCTACCACCACCCCTCTTGGGGTATGGAGATACTGCTATACCTTGGGAACTCTTGTGCATTCAGTATGCATGGCCTGGAAGGGAAAATGGAAGTAAGGAAGCCACTAAAGCTCCCAGAAATTATCTTCCTCTCATAAAAGTTTGTGTGGAATATGAGGTGGAGCAGCAGCTTTACTGTGCCAGTCCTCTCTCTGATAATTTCCATCACATCCAAATGAGGCTGAAGGGGATATTCAGACAGAACAGAGATATTTGAGTTAGAACATAATACAGACCTCAGCATACTTGGTAACCACAGCTGGGAACTTCAGCTGGTTCTGGTTGAAGAAGACAACAGTAGTAATGCCCTGAAGAGAAACCTAAAGAGTTGCCCTATGCTAAGCCAGGAGGACCACCAGATATTAGATCTTCCATATACCCTGACAGATCCTGATAATCCTGAAGACCTCCATGATAGATTAAGCTTTACTCCTAAGACTTGATCTAATTCTATCCCCAAATCTCTTTTTATACCTCATAGCACTAAATGGAAATGCATGCTGAGAACAGAAGTTGTCCAAGACACCGTTTTCATGTGCCATACCCACCCTATCACACTTTGGTAGTCACACAGCACTCTTTGCCATTTCTTACCACACAGAAACAGAATTGTGCTAAAAAGCCCTCCAGAGTAAAGCAGATAATATCTTTTGGGACGGTGCCTTGTATTTTCCAAGAGTTGTCTTGCTGCAGCACTTATTACAAGAAACTAAACCAAACCCTCCTATTTGTAAATTGGATAGAAAAAGCACAACTCAAACTGGTATTTGGTTTAGGACTGAATGGTTCACACAGAGCTTAAGAAGTATTTTAGACAAAAGCAAGCTTTCTGCCAAACATTTGAGAGGGAAGAGAAAATTTCTGCTTTGCTGTCTGAATGCAGTTATAACCCAGGATGACAAAACAGCCTGGCATTGCTACCCACAGTGAAATACACTGTGCATCTCTTGCTTCATATGCAAGGCTCACATTGCCTTCACCCTGCCCAGTTTAGTTTCTAAAGTGTTATCCTGAAGAAAAATTCCTGTCTCCACAACCCCTGGCATTAAAGGTGGCAGGGTCAACGAGGGGAGATGAACTTGTAGGCAGGGATTGCTTTTGCATTGATTTCTATACAGCATTATCATGAAATAGCTGCACCCCACAAGCATCACTGCCCTGTGGAACAAGCATTTATCTAAAGCTGAAGTCTGATGAGTGAAGCAGAATTGTCTGAGCTTCTCTAAGCATCTTCCCTCCCCTCCTCAACCATCTCACTTGCCTCCACTGATGCATAACTGGTCACTGCAAGTTTAACATCTAGTGACTGAGGAGGTTTTCTCATGCTACTGCTGCTAAGCACTGTGCTGAAGCAAGGCAGACACAGCTGACCTGACTCACACAGGAGAAAAGAGCAGAGGTACTACACAGAGATTTCCTGTAGCTGGAAAAAGAAAAAAAAAAAAGCAATGTGCTTTATGTAGGTTTCGCAACAGCTTATGTACCAAGTTCATGTCAGAAACAGGTTCAGATTGCTCCAGATGAAGGTTTAAAGGTTTTCTTTATTAAGCAAGGCATATAGAGATTGGCAAGAGCACCCCCCTTCCCTATCCAAAGAGCATCTGCAATTCAGAAAGGTAAGGAAAAGGCATTAAAAGGCAGAAAGCAAAGAGGATAGAGCATACCTCAGCTGAGCAGATTAGAAGACTCAATAAAGACGCCTATTGTTACCAACAGAAATACTCTACAAATACACAGGCTGAAACCCACCATCTTAAACTAAGTAATCCATGAAAAATAGCAGAGAGATGCAAGATTAAATTCTTCCATGCTCCCCTATCTCCACTGGAAGGCTTATAAAGGTTTGCAGATCACAAGAGTGTGCACACTGCTGCTATATGAAACCAAGTATTAATATTTTTATATTATTTAATATTTACTGTCTCCTTTGTTACCTGATCAGGCGAATCCTCTTCACACTGTCTTGCAGTTTTCATTATCAGCCATTAACCCTGGGATGTTTGGACTGTGGCAAGGGCACAGCCCCAAGTCTCCAAGTCCTGCTGCACCACGGCTTGAAGAAATAACCTGCTTGTGCCAAGGAGCCAACTGTTGCCCCCCGGAGCAAAGGCCAGCAGAGCTGTCACAGATCGTAGCCTTCAGAGACATCTGTGCCACAACAGGGACTGAACTGGTACTGAACCTCACACCAGAGGAGGAAAGTAATCCCCTAAGCTGCAACTTTCCTAAATGCTGGCAGCCAGAAACTGCCAACCGGTAACGACAGCTGGCAGCTCCACTCTGAACGGAGGCTTTTTTCCATTTAACTCTCCCCTTCTCCCCAGTCCAGCCTGGGCAGCAGCACACACATGTCCCCACTGTTGTAAGGCACAGAGAATTTTCCACAAGACCCTCACAACTCCCTTGAGTCAGCTCTTCTTATTAAGGACAAATTTTTGCTAGTGGGGGATATCTTACAACGAGACAATCCTCAAGTGCATGCTTATGGTCATCTCTGCCTGCCCCTACCCCCACAGTGGGAGGCTTAACTCAAAATCTCTGTCCAAAAGGTGCCAATTTGATGGGCAGCTTTGCCCCTGTCAGTACATCCCTGAGGAGATGCTACAACTTCAGGGTGAGGTTTCAGCAAAAGTTTGGTCTCTGCAATTTTACCAGCAGAAAGACACCTACCATTGTTGCAAAATCCCCTGCTTTTTCCACCCCTTTCAGACCAGCTCTGCAAATCTTTCCAAAATAAAGTTTCAAGCTGGAAGGGTTGGACTTCTTAAGGATCTTAAGAGGTCTTTTCCAACCCAAATGATTCTAAGTTCAACAAGTTATTAGGAAGCTACATGTGACAAAACAACCTCTTTTGTAACAAACCTTTACGTAAAATGGGTTATTTTAAAATGAGCCTGGCGGCCTCTCAGTTTCCTTTATAGAGATTATTATGCTGTGCCAATCTCCTTTAAGAGCAGCCTGGAGTACAGCACATAAGCATGCTGTAGAGCCAGCAGAATGGCAGTCAGGAGATCAGCTGCTGATTGAGCAGGGTATCATGAGAAATCCAGACAAAAAGTGTCTCCAACAGCAGGTGCACAATAGGTTTGTGTTTCCTAGACCACTCCAACCCCTTCTCTTTCACACATGTAAAATGAATTATCACTGCACAACTACATGAATAATCATTTGGTAAACCTGTATAATCAAGAAAAGGTACCAATTCCACAGGCAATGGCTGGATCTTATCCTGTGCCTAAATGGATTTTCATTACTTCAGTTTTGATGGTGAAAACGGAACTTTCATACACATACCTGTGCATGTGGCCATTGAAGTATCCAATACTCACATTACACAGATGGATATATATGAAAAATATCCCTTGTGAGAGATAACTGTAATCCAGGCACTCATTAAGCCACAGAACAAAGTTTATTGGATCTCCTCATATTCTTTATACAGTTTTGCTGCTAAATGGACACGACACATTGGCATATTGCCTTTAATCTTTATTTCAATCGTAAGTCCACCTTGAAAGAAGTGGTAACACATTTAATGGCATTTTCAATAAATAAAATGACAAAAAATCTAGTCCTTGCACAGACACATTACAATCCACTCCAAATTCAATATTGCCAAAACATTGTTGGGTGTTTTTCTAAAACTTGCTCCAGAGGGGTTTTTTTTGTTTGTTTTATCACTTAAATACACAGAAAAGTATACGATGAGAGAAAATGGATACTCTATTCTGAACAGAACTTGTAAAAACCAGTAACTTAGAAACAACAGTGAATTAAATCTCTCTAATTGGATTAAAGAATCCAGTTTTTTGAAAAACCCTGATTCTAACCTTCATATTAAAACATGCAGTTTCGCTGGATCCTATCCATGTCAGCATACTTATACAGTAAGAGCTAAATTCCAAGGTTTTTTTTTTTAAGGAAAAATTCATAAAGTGAGAGCATTGGCCTCCCACACTCACAGAAGCAGTCATGGTCCATATATTCTGCAGTAGTAAACAGCTATTTGTGGCCAGTCCATTGCCTGAACTCCTACCAGACTGGAAAAGCTACTGCAGTTTACCCTCGTTTCTGTACTCCTCTCTTCCCCAGTCCAGCAGCCTCAACAACCTCAGCGAGATGAGAATTCCTGGAAATACAAATCTGACTGCAAGATGAGGACCAACACATCTGATTCTAATTAAAAGCTAAGCTTAATTTAAACCTTTTCCTAAACAGAGAAAGCCATGACTAAAGAAAAGCTGAGCATCAAGATTTCCAAATCGCAATTGTGTGTAATTAGCATGTCACAAACCAATTATAGCGTCAGTTAATGTAGGAACAACCACTCTATCACTAAAATCAGTTAAAACTCTCATTTTCAGGCCTTCACTGGAAGCTTAGGCCATGCAAGGAACGCATGGTTGGGCCCCCCCAGACCTATGCATACTATACAGGGGACAGAAAAGCCTAAACAAAAGACAAAATTGCACCACATCTGTGCAAACATTTCAACCAGGTTGTTTCAACCAGTTCCCTGCTCACCCCAGCTCTTGCTGCTGACTGCACTTGGCTAATTCAAGAGAACATGGTGAAGCAGAACTCTGTTTCAGGGAAGGAAACCTTTTCTGCAGTTATCTTCCCCTCAGCTGACCACATCGTAACAAAAGTGCAATAACTTACAAACTTCTCAAACAAACAGCTATTAAAATTACACATTTTTAGGGAAACAAATTCACTAGTTTAACCATAAAAATATTTCCCCAGGTAATAAACCTTAAAGCATTTGGTAACACAGTATTTCAATAATAATAAGGAAAAACCCTTCCACTTGTTACAAAAGACAGAACTGTCAGAAGATTTTGCTTACTGTACACTATTTAAGAGCTTTGCCATCTTGTGAAGACCATGCTGTAGTTAAGAACATAACTATCATTTAAGATAAATGAGTATTGAAATACTAAACTGACTTTCTTAATCTTTTGCAGATGAAAACAAAGAAAAATCCAGGGCCATGTCATCCAAGAACTTGCAAGATAGTTTACATCCAGAGTCATAAGGAAGCACCACTTTCCATAAAGTACTTTGTATGTCTATTCCTGAAAAGCATACCTAACAGTTTTTTGAGAACTGCTAAAACAGATTCTCATACTAACTGTAGCGTGACTTAGAGAATTCAGGTTTGGGAATATAAGGGAATTTTGGATAGAATTATACTTCGGAAAAAAAAAACAAAACACCTGCTAAATTTGGTCCAAGCATCCAAAAAACAAACAAGGGTACATGGGTCCTTCATTGCTTAATGCTGCTGTTCAGTTGATCCTAAAAAAAAAAAAGTAGGTGTATGGCAATAAGAAAGAAGGACTGCCCATGACAGGCACAGAAGTGTGGCAGAATAAACAGCTTCTTCAGAAAGATGTATTAACTGTGATTCTGCCATGTGAGTAACTAAACTTGCACTAATGGAGAACCCTGAAACTTGTATACTATAGCCACAAGAAATTATTTCCTATTTAAAAAACAGATCCATTTCTAATCAACTGCTTTTCCAATCATCATTAGATATGTGAAAAAAATAAAAAAAATCTTTTAAAATAATTACAAAGAGTGGACTGCAGTAGCAGCTATTCAAGCAAGATTCAAGCACAAGTTTAAATGACGTTTCAAGCTGGGAATTAGCCTTCTTTGTCGAAAATTTGTACAACTTTTTCAAAAACCTAAAAAGATAAAGAAGAATTTTATGAAGCGTTCATCAAACAGTTACTTCAAGTTAAACCAACATAAACAGTACTTGAAAGTATTTTTAGAAATGTATAGGGTTTTTTTAGAACATTCACAGTAATTCTTTAACAGTGAAATCGGCATCAATTTTGGGATATAGAAGAGCAACACTACTTCAGAAGAGCAAAAGCTCATGGAAATGAAAAAGGCAAGACCCTGTTAAACACAGAAACACTGGAAATGTGTTTAGTCCAGCTCACACTCAAGCAGAACTAATCAATTTCCTCAAGTTATTTACATCTTACTCGGTCCTTCAAGAGTCAAATCAAGAGTTCCACAACCTCCCCCAGTACTAACATCAGTGCTTAATTAGCAGACTAACCACACACAGACACATCTCAGAAGAATGCCAAAAATATGTACCCTGCCACTGCCATCCCCATGGTTTTTTGGCTTACATACTTACTTCATCAACAGATTTAGAGGCATCCACTTTTCTGACTTTTCCCATTCTCTCATACAAATCTATGATAGGCCTAGTAGACTGCAGATATGTATGAATTCTAAGAGAAAGCACAGGGAGAAAAAAAACCACATTACATAGTGAAATACAAAGAGAAGGGAACTGAAAAGTTTTGAAGACAGTACCTCTTTTCCAGGCTCTCCCGATTATCATCACTCCTACCACTGCTCTTGCCTCTTTCAAGACAGCGGCCAATACATATCTACAAAAAAACATCAAAAGGGTGACTACAACCAGGAACACAAGCTGCCATCATCCTGAGAGCAGGAACAAACAAAAATCCT
The DNA here is from genome assembly GCA_013397815.1 of Aleadryas rufinucha. Lineage (NCBI taxonomy): Eukaryota > Metazoa > Chordata > Aves > Passeriformes > Aleadryas > Aleadryas rufinucha. Next base: position 36,541 of record VZTH01010895.1, read on the forward strand.
GAAAATCTAAATTGGTCTGGTACACAGAATACAGTCCAGATCTGGTGGATGTAAGCAGAACTCACAAGGGAAGTGAGGTTCTTCCAGAGAAGAAAGATGATGGGTTACACTTCAGTTTATTAAAATGGGATTGGGGTCAGAGGAAGTAAAAGCAGCATCAGGCTCTGTGGTTTGACTGGATCTCTGACCTGAGACATTTAAAAAAGAAAATTACCTGATCTTCAAGGATGTGTTCAGGCTTTCTGAAAAGCAGCATGTCAAATGGGACTATTAATACATGTCTGCACTAAAGAGAAGTCACTGTATGTTCTCTCAAGAATTTTCGAAGGCAAACTGACAATACTAAGTTATGTCAGTTAAAATGTTCTTACTTGATATTGCTATAATGAAGACTTCAAAATCTAAGCAAAAAATGAAGAACTAACCATAGCTAGAAGTATCCCAATAAACTTTTTCAAACCTTTAGTTAAATAAGCAAAGCTGACTCATGTACACTCCATGAATACATTTATCCTACTCATGCAAGATGACAATGGTTAAAAATTATTTTTTCCTACACAGGACAATCATGGTAAGGATTATTTAGGCATTGTCTATTCTTAGATCTAGAAAAAATCAGAATTCCAAAATTAAAGCCCCACCAAGTGAAAAAATTAAATTAGTCTTATTCAAGGTTTTAACAGAAAAATAATAATCCCTCACATGCTCTACAGGATTACAAAATAATTGCAAATAAGTAAAAAAAAAGTAACAAAATCTCAAGAAGTTGGGGAAAGGGGTAAAAGGAAAAAAAGTCAGCTTAAGGTGCTAGGATATTCATATCAGTTTTTATGCTCAAGGGCACTGACATATTAAAAAGACAGCACATCATGGCACTTGTTAAATGAATGTAATGCATCACTGTCAAAATGCCCTTGTAATCTAATGACTTGCTGAATAAAATGTTGATTACTGACTATCCTATAGTACAGCTCATAACTATGAAAATAAAGATTGCTGCCGCACTTCAGAATTAAAGCAGACATTGTACCAAGTTCATTTTGGACTAAACAACCAATTACTAAGAGTAAACAGTAATATTTTCTGAAAAGTAACCAAATAATTCTGTAAAATGTATTTAAAGTTTTGATAAATTTTCTTTAGGAATGCAATTTCCTGGAGTACTTCCTCAATATAATTTATTTAGATATATCAAGTGTCATTAGCTGTCTATTCAATAAACATGCAGCTTTTCATCTGCTAAAACCAGTTGCCAAAAAATCCTTCCAACTCACGGGCGAAGTTTTCCTTCTACTCTTACATTAGTCCATTCTCCCTGACAGAGTTTAATTGTTCTTCTTGAATGATTCTCACAATATTGCAAGAAAGGAAGTTACAGAATTACACACTTCATTACCTCATTGTCACAATCAAAAAAGAGAACAAAGGAAACATCCGCCTTTCCATCCATAGTCTTATTCCAGCCTTGAAGATTATCTTCATTCCTGGGAAATCCATCAATCAAAAACTTGTTCTTCTGGGAATTGGCAGCCATTGTTTGATCCATAGCCTGATAAAAGATAATTCAGTTCACAATCTCCTGCACATCCATTGATTTATCTACTTATTAATTTACCCCCAAAATGTTGACATGATAAGTTGAGAAGCATTTATTTTAGGATTATTGCAGATTTACAGTGTGCTTTTGTTTCACTTTCAATGCATGCTGGTTAATTCACTGATGCACCAACACAGCTATTGTTCAAACTGAATTCATTATTTCACAAAGCTCAAAATCTCGTAACACAATCCCAGTTTTAAATCTGATTTTCTACAAGATATTGGGAAGTGTCTTTACACAATAAGACAAGAAAACATCCCTGATCTAGAGTTAATTCTAAGGGAAAAGCTCCAGATAAATTTAGTGCCATGAACAGCAGCCTTTTTTTGACTTAAAACAGATACTCCCATTGTTTTCATGGACATCCAATGAGGATAAAGGCTGGAGCTTTTCCTTCCACAAGAACATCAGTAGGTGCTGTTCTCCTTCACCTGACTATCTATTTTGTGATTAAACTTACAAATCTTAGTGCCTTTAAGGCCTCTAACCTCCAATCAATATGACTGAGTGGACCAAGAGGTCCAAAACCTAGTGCAGGGAAATAAGAAATACAGTTTCACTGATTTTCCTAGAGATACTAAAAAATGAAGGAAAATAAAAACAATTCATTTTCACAGACCCCCAGGTAGGAGAGGCCATCAGCTCTCCAGCAGTCAGAAAGAAACACAAGTGATTGCTGAGAGAAGCACCTCCGTGTCTGTCCATTCATACCGCTTACACTGGAGGAAAGGCAGTTCTGTCAGAACACAGCCACTGCTTTGTTGCTCAGTCTGCAAGAGTGACCCTGCAAGGAAACAGCCCTTTCCTTACCCTCTTCAGCAAGCTGATTGTTATTTCAACTGGCACGATTTCCCCCTCCTTAATGTAGTTCTCAATGAGTTCTCCATACTGGGAGCCCGGCCTTTTCCGCTCATCCCGGAGGAGGTCACCGGCAGAAAGGTGCGTGTAGCCGTATTTCTGCAACAGCAAAACAAACACAGGCTCCCTTCAGTCAGGGCACTTGTGCAAACCTAGCACCAGTAAACAGTGTCAGCCCTTGCATTGCAACACAAAAACCCAGGGAATTGCATCTTGCTAGTGATGGATGTGTTCCATCTTCAGTGTGCAATCTGACAATACAGCACACTCTGCACAGAGCACGCAATCAATGACTCTGTGTAAGAATCACAGCGTCATGAAAGATGGAAAAGACCTCTGAGATCATTGAGTCCAGCCTTTGGCCAAACACCATTGTGACAACGAAACCAAAGCTTTAAATGCCACTTGCAGTTGTTTCTTGAATGCTTCCATGAATGGTGACCCCACCACCTCCCTGGGCAGCCTGTTCCGGTGTCTGACAACCACTTCAGTGATGAAATTCTTCCAGATGTCCAACCTGAACCTCCCCTAGCACAGCTTGAGGCCATTTCCTCTTGTCCTGTTCCTGGTTGCCTGGGAGAAGAGTCTGACTCTTATCTTAGTAAAACACCTTTCAGAGAGTCGTGAATGACAAGGTTTCCCCTAAGCCTCCTCTTCTTCAGGCAAAACACCCCCAGCTCCCTCAGCTGCTGCTCATAGGACCCACTCTCCAGACCCTTCCCCAGCTCCACTACCCTTCTCTGGACACACTCCAGCACCTCAATGTCTTTTTGAAGTGAGGGGCCCAGAACTGGACATCCTTGGGTAGAATGCTCAATGGGGATTTGGTCAGGTATTTGTGTACAGTTTTCAAAGGCAATTTTGTTATGTTTGGAAACAAGACAAGATAAGAATTTTGTTTAATTACCTACTTAGAGAAAACACATAAGACGATTGCAGGTCCTTTGGAGCTGGAGGAATGTCCCGAACACAGGATAAGTCAGAAATCCCTATGCTCATGTGGTTCTGGCACCAACTTCCTCCCCTACCTTGGTGAAATCACCTATAACACAGCAGCTGCACAGTCCTCCTGCCCCTGCTACCTCCTTCCCTAGGATGACCATGACAAACTCAGAGAGCAGCCCTTGGGGAAAACCAGTGACTTCCCCTAAGGACAATGTAGCAGATGAGAGTAAATAGCTACACTGGTGCCACCCTCCCTCACACCACATACAGTAAACAGAGAGAGCAGAGAGATCAGGTTCAGATCTACCAATGTGATAGCAGTGTGCAGGAAAACAGCACACACCATTGCTCTTTCACCTCAAACTACAGCTAAAATAGTCACTAATGAAAAAATACTGATGGAAAGCATTTATTTCACTTGAATTTCTCAGGCATTTATCATTGTAAATAGATACCTAGTGCAAGCATACACATACATTCCTACCAAAGAGAAATGCATTGTTACAGAGGAAATTTCACAGCACAAAATAATCATTTTCTCAGCTCATTTAACACCGCAAGAAGACTAACAAAGTGCACTATGCTCCTCGACCAAATATAGTCCATAAAAACAGGCAATAAAAACATTCCCTTGGTGATTTCCTAAGCTAGCTATACATCCAAAACAGAGCATACATATACATTCTCATCTGAAAGTTTTTACACAAAACAAAAGCAGCAGCAAAAAACTACAGGGTTATCAGTTTGACTGCAGCACATCCAAAGCAAATTTCAAACAAGGTGTCTGAGAGGCATAATAATGTGACTACACACTTGGTGAGGCTGTGAACTTAGGATTTAAAAACTTGGCTACCAAACTAAGTACAACAGAAATATTACATAACCCACTAAGTGACTTTAAAACATTTCAGTTGCTTTCCAATTTCACCCACAAAAGCATGGAAAGTTAGTTCTGCCATAGTCATAATTTAAGAAGGGATATAATTACCTAAATCTCCAAAGCTGTACACAGTTGGCAAAAAACAGAAGCAAGATTTTGCTGTAACTGTGAAGGAAAAGCTCCACAGACATCCCCTGTAAGCTCACTGTACTCTTGCTTTAATGTACATTGCATTTGGATATGCCTAACTAATTGCAAATCTAAATATTTATAACCTACAGCAGCCATAAACCAGAAAAAATTGCTCCTTATAAGCAAGAAACATTACTCTGCTGAATGCTAAATTAACACGTAGTTCTTCTTGCTAAAGTTATAGAATGATGATTTTTAACATCAGGTTTCTACAAAGGAGAAAACAGGAGGAAAATATAATCCCTTAGGTTTTAAAGGATTACCAAATCATTTAATTTTCCTTGGCATTTCCCTTTTCATGCATGAAAACAAAATTGAGTCAGACAATTTTTGGAATTCTCCGTCTTTTGCAACAGCAAACTAAAGTAGTTTTTAACGGCTGAACTGGAAAGTAAAAGACAGAAGTGTTTTAAAGTGCTGTTGTACAAATAGACTTGTTTGAGATAATAATAAATTATATTCAAGACTAACCTTCAGAATGGCTTAACCAAGCACTAAGAAAAACAAACTTCTCCTTCAGGGGCAAAACATCTATTTGTTAACTGTACTGAGGCAAGAGCCAAAGAAAACACGTCGGTTTAAACAATGCAAACAAGGGGGGAGAATGGCTTGGCTGCTGCTCCACACACAGACGGCTTCAGAGATGTGGTGCCCACCCTACCCTTGCCAGTTTTAACCAAGGCATTCAGGACACAAAGTTTTCTTTCATTTTAGATGAGAGAAACCCTCAGCAAGCCTCCTGCACTGGAGGAAATCAACGCAGCGCCAAGGTCTCGCAGAACAGACTGTGATGTAACTGCACAAAACACGGGTCAAAACACTCCCACGTCCTGACAAGGTCTGCCTTGTGCCAGCAGCACTTTCCAGCAGTGCCAAGCACATCTTGATGCAACCCCCAGAATGGGACTCGTGTCCACACCCGCCTAATTCTTCTCCTCTGCAGTCAAAAAGGGAGCAGGATTGTGGTTGCCAGACAATGAAAAAGCAGTTTCCTCGGTTCTTGCTAGATACATAATGTCAGACTGAAAGGATGACTTCAGAAAAAAAAATTAGGTCAAACGAAAATTTCCAAATACTTGGATGCCAACCAACTAAAATCTGGAGAGATTTTGATATTACAGAGAAGAAAAGAGAAAATACAGAATTAACTATTCTAAAATGTATTTCAGAGATAATGTTTTCTGCTATGCTGTCAGACTGGTGTGATCTAGAAGAAGAAAAAAGATTAAATTGGTAAGCTACTATTACACAAGTTCTCATTATTACACAAGTAGTGCAAGCCCTTCATGCTGCAATGATTTGCTCCAATTCAGGACACTTGCTGAGGGTTTCTCCCACCTAAAATAAAGGAAAATTTTGTGCCCTGAACACCTTGATTAAAACTGGCAAGAGCAGTGAGAGCATCACATCTGCTTATTACACAAGTTCTCATTATTTTTTAAACCTTTTTTTTTGAATTATGGGTCTCCAAAGCTGTCTTCAGTACCACTCTAGACATCCTCCTCTTTTGCTTTAAAAAAAACCTAAAACACAAAAATCATTAAAGAAAAAAATCCCAGTGAAATGGAAAGGCAAGCTCAAGTTTCCATCAATCCCACCACAGCAGTAGTGGATAGAGCACATCAGAACACCAGTTGCTGTTTGTCTCTGCCTGGTCAATCCGTCCCCATGCAGCAGGACAAACTGGGACACACAGACTCTGTGCTCCACATCTCCAGATTCCAACCCAAGACTGCAGTCTCCCTGGGATGCCCTTCCCTCCCCTGTCCTCCAGCCCTTCCAGCTTCCTTCTGTCAGCCGGGATTTGCAACTTTCACTCTGCAGACAGAACACGCTTTGTTTTCGGTAAATACAATAAACAGATGAATAGAAATGGAACTCCATGAGTCACATCTGTGTCACGCTGGAACCAGGCGGAGTCTGCCCCAGCAATCTCGGGCGGTCACGAAGGATCAGAGGTGTCAGGAAGGATCGGTGGTGTGCAGAAGCTGCTGCTGGGACTCCATCCACAGCCCCTTCCGAGGGGCACAGGGTTTATTTCTGATTCAGCCCTGTGTGGTCCTGCAACACATCTCCCCACTAAACACACAGCTTGAGACTTCCTTAAGGGAGCAGAAGCCAAGAAGCAAGAGAAACACAAATTACTGCTTTGACCTTGACTCCTATCTTGGCTTATCATTGTTAGTTTGAAAATGAAAGTCACAGGGCTTAAGATTTAAACAAATAAAATACAAACTTTTATTACCCCAGTTCTGACCTGTCATATCTTGGGCAACCTTAAAAAACAACCAAAATTTTCTACATACACCATTCAAGAACTAGTTAAAATAAAAATAGAACTGTGTAAAGCCTGCAGCCTTCGCAGTTTTTTTTACCTAGAAAGCTTTTGTCTGTCCTATTAGTATATGGAATTAAATCTTTGGGGTACAGACTATAATGCAGTAATGGACCTCCTGTCTGCTTATTCCAATCTAAAAAAAAAAAAAAAAAAAAAGGAAGAAATCCTTAGTCTGAAAAATATTGTCTCTGGGAAAGAAAAACAAACAAAAACCCCACATTAACAAACCAAAACACACAATGGAGATCCTAATGACAGTGCCCCCAAGGGAGATGGGGGCAAACAGAGCACCCCAGTGCTTCAGGAGCAATGACTCTATACAAGACACTCAATATGTTCAGGAAAGGCCAAAATTTAATGCCCAGTGTTCTGCAAAATGGAAACGTTCAGGAATAAATCTTCAAGGGGTAGATTTAAACACTCACCACGTCTAAAAAAATAAGCTCCAAAGTCCAGAAATGTAAATTTATATTCTAAAAATCAACAATGAGAACTTAAGGCTAAGTAGAATACTAATACTTGACACTGATTAAAGAAATTTCAGAAGTTGAGTTTAAAGCAAACAATTTAAAACCCGTTTTTATTTCAAGGAAGTTAACGCTGTCTCTCAGCAGACTTCTAGAAGACAATTAACACATGACAGCAAAACCTAAATCCTCTGCTACTTTCAGAGGAGCATTTCTGATACAATGAATTTTTCTTTGCATTGTTTCCTTCACCCTAGGAAATCTTCTTATCATATATCCCAAAGCAACTTAACAGCTTTTTCCATTTGGATATTAACTTATGCTCTTATAAAAATGAGAAGGCTCAGCATCCCACCTTGTGGAATTAATTATAGATTTAACCACAAACATACAGGATAGGGCTGTGGTGGAGGTGAATTATATTTTAGGTACACAGAGAGCGATGTCTTGCATATCCCAAATCTCTACAGATCACCTTGCCAAAACAAACAGACAAAAAAGTACAACTCAAATCTTGCTTGGAATAAAGACAAGTGATTTAGTTATTATTGTTCCCACCAACCAAAGAGCTTTGCATCTCAGGCAGAGGTTATAAGGATTTAAAATTTAAGCACAAGAAAGCATATTTTGTGCAGATTTGCTGAATGCATTTTTTTCCTGACTTTACCGTAATGATTTTATAAGCAAAGTTCAGAAGTCAGCAATAAAGCACATTTCATTATCTCACAGTCACAGAAGATACACTGTGGAAGGCATGAAGGTTATTGCAAGAACCTGCATTCAAATGACATCATTCAACTATAGCTCAAATATTCTGCCTCACATGACAGCTACGCAACAGTCCCAGATGATGGCAAGCTCCACCTAACAAAGCTGTGGAAGGTTTGAGGAGTTAATCTGCAGAGCTGGAAGGGAGAGGATAAGAACTTAAGAGGGAATTCTGCTTCATCCTGCTCTAAATAGGAAGAACTGCTCCAGAACAGCAGCAGTTCTGCTGCATTTGCATTTCCCTGACAATTCTGTGTGTCTGTGGAACACACAGGAGTTGAGTCTTCCCTCTGTATCAGAGAAAACCAGCCTGGTTCAGCTGTCTCATCCAACCTTATCTGTGGAGATAAAGAATCCTAATCACTTACCCACTGTTCCCTTTCTTACATTGTGTCAATACCCATTTCCACTTGTTATTAGGTCTTCTTCACGCCAATCCTTTCTCAATTTGTGTCCAAATTTGGCACAAATACATGCCTTCTCCACATTCAGGGACTCCAGCATACACATATTGAGCAGTTATGATTTAGGCTAGTACTTAACAAACACATATTTCACCTACAACATGGGATATCCATCTCCCTTTTTTGGGAACATAAAGCACAGTCAGCAACAAAATTACAATACTTCTTTGAGAAATCCTTCCCAGGTAATAAGTACATAATTATCCCCTTTACTCTACAAGACACAGACACGCTTGGTTTTTAATAAAAATGGTTTGATGCTAAAATCATACAAGATCTCACCTCAGCCAAATGAGACTTCTTCCACACATGATGTGCTCTGTCCCAAATCCCCAGTATGAATAGCAACGAAGATATATTTATAGCTCATACTGACTTTTTGTTCAGCACAACCTTCAGCTCTACAGCAAGATACTGGGTCAGATTCATTCCAAAGGTAAACTAATATTATTCAGTCCATTTACAACAAGGATGAATGAGGTTTATTATTACTCAGCTACAGCCCCCTTTTCTCTGTGGCAAACTGCCAACAGGGTTTAAAATACAAATAAAAACACATTTCCAACCTAAAGGCAGCATTGACTGCACACAGGCTGCTCGCTCGCCTGCAGCAGGGCTCTCTGGGGGCTGCCAGGGGCCAGGTTAAGGATCTGTGCTTACAAAAGCTGCTGCTCTCCAGTACCTCTGGTGTGTTTCACCCACACTTCTCTGTTCATGTGTCCTTTTTCTGAAGTTTTCCAGCACACTTGCATCAGTCCAACTGTTCTTTAAACTACCTCAGACCCTTTGTGCCTCCCAGTTTAGCCAGTGACTCTCGTGGAGGTGTCTGAGCCAGCAGGAAGGTTGTCCTTTGCATTCAACAGGTCTGAGTGCTTTCTACTGTCAGCCCATTGACTTCAATAAATTTCTTTCCATGTGGTGAACAGGATTAGCAGAATTAAAGCAAATTTGCATTTATTCCAATCTGGATTTCCCTTTCCAGGCTTAGAGAAGAAAATAAATACAGCAAAAGCGAGGTTTTTCTTCTTTCCTTTCTAGCTGGAAATACAATTTGAGTAGCAATGGCTCATTTGAACTCCTCCTAATAAAGTGGTCTTTATCCAATTATATCAGCCTATCCAGCCATAGGCATTTATCCTCCTAAACACAGGCCAGCAGCCACACAAGGTACTTCAGCCCTGAGGCTACACTAATGGTTTAGTGAAAGCCATTAATGACAGCCTACAAGGTTCCCCTATAGTTTAAGCTCATTTGTTTGCTACGTGCCAAGGGCTGAATTTGACCTTACCAAAAAGGCTTTATGAGCACTATGAACCTTCCATTCCACAATTTAATTTAATGAATATGCTGGTTTGAATGCAAGTCTGTAATTTGAGGTTTAAATCCTTCAGAACTAAACTCATAACGGCATTTTTAGTCTGGACCAAATTCACTTAACTTAGTTATACAACACTGAGGTCTGGGATGTAACAGCAGCGTGGATAAACTGTAACAGCACTCCCAGGGCACCGCCAGAACAGAGGACACACACAACGGTGTGTGTTTCTTTCCCACCAATAGTTTCAGGAGCATGGGCATCACCACAGTTCTTAGCCATTTAGAGTATGGATAAGCTTTGATCCTACATGGCTTTTAATAAGAAAAGTATATACAACTGCTCAGAAAAAAAAAAAAAAGGAAAAAAAGATAATAGAGCTGTTTCAAATCCAACATACACACATGGGAAGCATTCAGCCCTAACTACTTCCGTAATTATCCACCTGGATACACTATAATTACCCCTGTGGTTTTTGGTGTTTAAAAGGACAGTACTACATCATGTATCATCCACTGTTCTTTCTTAGATATTTGTTGTCTCAAAAGACTGGAAAAAATGTATTTGGAAAACTGAAAATTTGATAATATAACTGAAAGTTTAGTCAAATTATGCTGTCAGTCTTAGGCTCTTTAAAAAGAAAGAATAAGATGAACCATCTATGGGATCAGGATATCCTTTGACCTCTATCATACTGTATCACGGAAAAAAAAAATTGTTCTATTTTTAACATATTACTTCCACAACTTACTGAGATGGCACTGGGTCAAAAAGCCAACACCCTGAAATGTCTGCTCTACCAGCTGTAACATTTATGGGACAGGCCTCAGAACACGTGGACCTTGATCCATCTGAAGTGCACGTATTCCCAATCGCTTTTTGACACAACACCTCTACGAGGCCACAACCCCGGCTGCCCGAGCATCCGGGTGGCAGCCCCACAGCCACCTACGTGGCCATGCAGACGTGTACAGAGCCACCCACTCGGGATGGGCTGCAGGACCGGCCTGGCAAGGCAGCACCGCCCGAGCAATCGGTGCTCCCGGCCGAAACCGGGGCAGCCTCCAGACCACAAGTGGGTGTCCCCAAAGTGAATGCAAAAACCCCAATGGTGTCCCCAGAGTGGATGCCAGCGCAGGCAGACCCACCAGTGGGGTGTGATCCCGCGGGGTTGAGGGAAAAGGCAGGACAAGGGAAAAGGCTAGGTGGCCTGACAGGGCCTAGAAGGGAACGGAGGGGCTGCCCCACCACTTCACCCACTAAGGGGGAGATGTGGGTCAGTTACTTTTATTTATCGCCTCGAAGGGGCGAGGAATGGACAGAGGCTCGACAAGAGACCAGACCGAAAAGCAGATGAGGGTCCTGCCACCGAGCAGAGCGGGACACGATCCCCAAGCGACCACCCCAAAGAGGGTCACGGACCCCACAGACGGATCCTACAACTCCCAGGGCCCCCCGCGGCCGGGGCGCCGTGGGTCGCCAGGCCGCGCAGTGCAGCCCCCCCCCACCTCCCCTCCACGATGCGAGCGCACTGCGTCCCCTTGCCCGCCCCGGGCCCGCCGAGGACGAAGACGACGACGGGCTTCATGAGGAGAAGGAGGCGGCGGCGTTGCAGCAGCAGGACAGCGGCGGCGGGGCGGCGGCCGTGGGGCGGCCGAGGGACGGGCGGGGAGCGGCGGGGCCGAGGCCGGGACTGTGACCGGGGCTGTGACTGTGGCACCGCTGCCGCCGCGCTGTCCCCGCGGAGGGAAAGTGCTTCCGGGTCCCGGGCGGGGCGGGGCGGGCACGTGGGCACGGGGCTGACGGCGGCGGCTCTGCCGGGGNGAGGACCGGCCGGGGCCGCAGAAGGCGCCGGGGCGGGCGGGACGCGGCGGGAGCGGCGGTGCGGGGGTCTGAGCCCGCGGTGGCACCGGCGCCGCTCCTCTCTCACGGCCGCTGCCCGGCCGAGCCGGGGGCTGCAGCGGGCAGGCCCCGCGCCGGGGAGAGGGAGAAGAGGCGAGTGCAGAGCTGCGGCCCTGCCCGGACCCCGTTCGGCTCGGCCCGGATCTGAGGTACCCGCTCGGCGCCGGGAAGGCCCGCATCGCCCCCAGTCCCACCGGGCACGCGGCTCCCGGTGCCCCTGTGCGAATGCGGCTCTGGGTATAAACAGCTATGGGAGGTGGGAGGGTGCGTTTTTGCTTCTTGCATGTCAAGTGGAAACAGTGGGGCTTTAAAAAACTTTCCTCATTTACAAACTTAAGTTTGAGGCTTATTTGGGCATTTGGCTTTTAATGGGAATTAATTAAACTGCCGCTGGAAACATGAGAGGTGGCTGAGTTCCTTGGAAGGCTGCCTTAAAAATAAAGTTCTTTCCTGGCAAGTTGAAATGCAGAGGAAGCACCTTTGCTTGGCAAAGCTTCACGCTTGAGATAACTACAAAGAAACTTCTTGCTTATTTGTTGAAAGGTATTGAGGTATTTGCCAAATGATATGGACTGTTAATTGTTTTGTATGTTACTTTGTTTAGGCACCTCAAAAAAATCTAATCCTGCTCGTGTAACTAAGTTAATGTGATTACATACTAATTTCTTCAGGGTTCTTTGAAGTCTGAGTGCAAGATTTGCACTATATTATTTGAGTTAAGCCAGAGCTTTATTTCAGAAGTCTTCAAAGTTTAAGTGGTCTGAATGCTCACTTGAAATCCAAAGACTGAAACAGGGCTTTGGGAAGCTGATCTAGTGTTAAATTTGCTAAATCAGTTTTTGTGTGCCATGGGAGTTTCTAGTTAGCGATAACTCTTTTTTTCCCCTAAACTATATCCAGAGCAGCTTCTCCTTAAGCTTTATCTGCAAACTTGTATTTTGGCCTACACATCTTCCAGGGTTCCACAAAGAAACTGTCAGGTGGACAATAAAAGTTTTGTGTTGACTTTGTAACTCTGACAACTTCGTAGGGCAGAGTTTCTGCTTTGTTGGCCTGGACTTGAAACAAAAAAAGTACCAACAGTTTATGTATCCTGTTTCTTGGTTTTCTTACTGTGACATGGCTTTATTCCTTCTTTTAAGTATTGTAAGATAATGATGTACCTAAATCCATTTTTTAATCTCTGTGATCTTCCCAGATTTATTCCCAAAAGGATGGTCCCTTTCAGCTTCCCTCTGTCCAGGTGTGCACTTTGGGACCCAGTCCCCATGGGCGATGTCATTGGCGCACACATCACCTATTACAGGTATCAATAACCTTTTCAGGGAAGCCAAAGGTTAAAATAAATTATGGATTACGTGATACAAAGCCTCATTTTATCCTTTGATTCTGTTGTATGGCAAGGCCCGAAGGAAAAGGAAGCAGTGTGTTTGTTATAAGCATATAGGGATTTCCATTGGAAAGATTTGAGTTTCCTTTGTTTTGTGTAACACAGGCCAGTGGCTTCAAGATACATCAGTCTAAAGTAATTTAAAATTTATTTCCATATGGATAAGTGATACTTCTTAAAAACAAGCTTTAAAAAGAATTTGTGATTTAAATTTAGTTATTGTCTCTTTTTAGAAACCCCAGACTATCTCTGGTGGAGAAGACCTTGCGGCTTGCCTATCGCCATGCTAAGCAGAATGAAAAGAAATCATTTTCCTGTTTTTTGCTTGGGACCCTGGCAGTAGATGAAGGTAATTCTAAGCATGAAGTAGACAGGCAATATTGGTTGGTTGGTTAAGCTGTTATTAAGGAGCCTGAGTTGTTGCTCTTGGCCTCTTAACTTTATTTATTTATTTTGAAGATGGGGAAGGCGTAACGCTAACAATAGACCGCTTTGATCCTGGCCGAGAAGTTGCTGGTGGATCAGGCAAAATTCCAACTGCATCCCTTCCTGGAGACTTTCTGATTCCATGTACAGTTAATGCCTGGGGACCTTGTTCAGATAACATTATAGTGCACAGTGTTGAAGATATCAGCTTGGCTTTCAAGGTAGGCAGCTCTTAGCAGCTTTTGGGTCTTTTAAACAATGAACTGTCTGCTAGGCAGGACACTGGACTATGCACAGGGCTTGATTTCCAGCCCAGCAAGGTTATGGCTGAAGCAAGACTCTGTAGGTAGTTGTGTGAAATGAGCTGCTTGAGTGTCATTGAAAAGTGTATTGGAAACTGTTGAAACCAGTTAGTCTTCACAGGTGTTTAAGGTTCACACAGTCTTTAATCTTGGACTAAAATCTTGCCAACTGGCCAAAGTTTTTCGGCTAGTCTAACCACCGAAACCAGCAAAACATAAATGATTGCAGCAAACTTAAACAAGAGAAAACAGCTTTTTTGTCTTTTTTCCCTCAAAACTATCATGAGTTGCAGTATTTAGGCAGTTGTTGCTGAAGTGTTGCTAGGCAGGTGACTCGCCCAAAACGTGTAAGGCCCTATGTAGATTAGCAGCCGTAGCTGAAATGTGTGCCTGTTGCTTCTGTGCTCTGCTGTAGACATGTAATGTACTAAATAAATACACTTTCCGTTCCTGTAGACTTTTCCCTGTAGTTGTTGTAGTGTGTATTTTATAATGCACATTAAGCTTGCTTCACATCTGAACTTTCTCATGATGATACATCCAGATGTTAGATTACAGATTTCTTGAATGCAAGTAAGAAAACTTTGACCGATCAGCTTGAGCTTTTTAGTTGTCTGTTATTATATTAATTTTTATATAACTGCTGTAACCCCAGGTTTTCTAATACATCATAAAGCAATGCTAAAGTGTGCATAGCTAATTTTCCAGTGTATTCTGCATTATTCATTATCTTCAGTAGTCCAGTGAGTTTTGGAGACCTGGGTTAATGGCTTTTTGTATAATACCTATTGCAGTAGTAGCTGTGATGAATGATTTGAGTTCCTACTGTAATACATCTTGAATTGTGGTAATCATATGAAAATAATTTAGTGTATTTAACTCTTTTGTTTTTTCTCTTACTTCTAGGGTCTGCAGCAGAGTCTGTGCAGTAAAGAATCTTTGGATCTTTCAAAACTACTCACTGTTAGAGCTCACATTGTTTTCACGGAAAACCTGGATAATCTGCATTTTCATTTTCGCTGGGCTTCTCTTACTGTGGCGAATATTTTGGAATACACCCCTGTGAAGTCTGTCCCAATTATTCCAACAGCCCTAGCAAGGAATTTGAACAGTCCTATGAATATTGCACAAGTTCAAGGAACTTACAAATGTGGGTGAGTAAAGGGTGGTGCTAAAGCTGTCGAAGTTGCCTGTCAGTTTGTTGCCTTTCCTAAACGAGGTAGGTAGCAGAGATCTCAACTGTACTTTGGTTTTTAGTAAAATAACTGGCATAAAAATAACGTGTCTTCTGGTCTTGGAAATATATTAAAAGTTATGAACAAGAAACAGGAAATGGGGTGGAGCAAAAGCATTAACTGGTTCAGTAGGAGTTCTTGCTTTTGGCTTCAGTGCAAGGATCTTCCTGCTGGGGCAGGGAAACACACTTCTAGTTAACATAATGAATATAAACAGCTTCCAGCTTTTTAAACAACATCAGTGCTTGCCCTACGGTTAAAATCAAATGAATGCAAACCAAAGCTTTTTGTAGTTAATTGTGCTTTTGAAATGGTATTGGGGAGTCATCATTCTGACTGGTAACTCATGTAGTAGGCTGAACTAAGGATAGATCAGGGAAATAACCTGAAGCAACTTAATGTCATTTTATTTGGGAAGAGACTTTATGAATGCCTCTCTAAAGATTACTCTTCAAATTTAACATGACTTGTACTTCTGGATTTGTTATGAATACTAATTCTAGTATTCACTAAAATACTACAAACAGTACTAAGTATATTTTGTCCTTGGTAACTCTTTGATACACAGGGAATTGATGAAAAGCTGAGGAGTTGCTGTAAGTGTGTGGAGTAAGAGTAGTTCTGATTTTTTTTTTTCCCCCAAACTTTTTTCCTTACAGTATTTTCTAAATTTGTACTTCTCTCTTCAGGATGTTTCTTCTGAAAAACTGCCTTCCAAAGTACTAAAAAACCCAACTTCTGCTTTTTTTTAGCTATGTTACTATGGACCAAACACGGAAATTGCTTTTGCTGCTTCAGTCTGACCCCAAGGCTTATGCTCTGCCATTAGTTGGAGTGTAAGTGTTTGTCCAGATTAATACACCCATTGATTTGAGATGTATCTGAGGGATTACATAGCAAAAACTTGGTAACAGAACTGTCTCTAATTAGATTTTTTTCTTATTTCTAGTTGGCTGAGTGGAGTTACTCATATCTGTAGTCCTCAAGTCTGGGCCTGTTGCTTGCGATATTTGTTCAGTTCTTCAATTCAAGAAAGGCAAGTCACTTTTGTAGGTAAAACATAGAAGCTATTGGCTGCCTAAAAAAAGTATTCCACAGAAATTCATGATAACATGGGCTCTGCTCAAAGATATTTGAGGAAATTCTGTGATTTATAGGTTGTATAGAGGTAAGGCTGTCTGGTTTAAATGTTCTTTTTGGTTTTGGCTTCTGCACAAAAATCTTCTGTGACCCAAGTGTTGGAAAGCTGAGCTGATATCTCAAAGTCAGAAGAGGGTAAACATTAATATCATTAAGGTCACTGCATTTTAGTTTAAATAAGAAGCCACGAGCAGGAAACAGTAGTTTAAACAGTGGTGGGGTTTTGGTTTTAAATTTTTCTTAGGGTTATTTTCTTTGAGATAAGTTTTCTTCCTGGTTGTGGCTGACCAACGTATTGAAGCATATTGATTTGCAGCCTCTGCTTTCTAGTTATGACTTCCTGTTAAATGTTCAGTTTTTGTAAGTGTGTTTGCATTCCTTGGGTATTTTTTCATTGTGATGTTAGTAGATAATCATTCCTCATTGTCTACATCTTTTCACTCATAACATTTGCCAAGTTCTATTTGTGTGGAAGCTGGGAGAGAGTTCAGGTGTTTGTAGTTTAAAACTGCACCTCAGGTAAATGAGACTTTAAAATATGCTGTATGCATAAGCACTTCTGACTGACCACACTTGTTTTTAAATTATGAAATTCAACCACGTTTGGTAAACAGATGTGTCTGCAATTACAAAATAGACTTCTTTCCCTTAACAACTGAAATATGTCCAAATACAGATAAGAGACCAATTAGATTATTAGATAGGCAAGTTAGATGCTTGACTCTCATTAACTTCCACTGATTCCATCTTGGGAGTGGATTAGGGAGATTTGATGAACCATGCAAACAGCATTAACCTCTGCAGGCTAGCTGCCTAATGTGTGCATCATACATTTTTAACTCTTTAAGCTGTAAGTATAATTTTGAAGTTGTATGAATGTGTTTTACAAGCATCCTGTTTCTACTGCTTTTTCTATCACATATCTTATTTAATGAAAAAGCAAACAAATAAAAAAACCCACAAACAAGCATGTTACAAGTGCTATGAAAAGAAAAACTGTTCTGAAAGTAGTTCTACCTTTTCCTGGAAACACACATTACTGTCATTATCCTTGAACTTGTGTTAAGTGCTGATTGTTGTTACTCACTATTCTCAACTTGTAGGAAAAGAGCTTCAATATAATTTTCCTTAAAAAAAATTGTTTGCTAATGAATGTTTTTTGAATGTTTAGGGATAACTGAGTCACTAAGTGTCTTTATAATGCATCTTCAACTGAAATCTGAAGAGAAATAAAACACAGTATCATTCTTACAGATGTTTTCTTCTGTGTTATGCTTGAAGTCTTCCAGGAACTCATTTAAAGTACTAAGTGATCGTAAAGGTTTGAAATACAAAAGAGATTAATTATTCCCATTTCTCTGCTTTTCTTTCATTCTTACATGTGGCTGCAGTCATAATTCCATCTGCACTATGTATAGCTCAGCACCACTCAAAGTGCTGTGATTTACCAGTTTGCTAAACTGTGCGATAATTTGCTCGCTGTATTGAAAATCTAAGGGCCTTCTTTGTGTTTAGAGTTGTTTAAAGATGTGTTCTTCTATTTTAGGGTTTTTTCAGAATTTGGGAGTTTTCTTGTTGTGCTTTATTCATTGACACACAAGGAACCGGAGTTTTATGAGTGTGTTCCATGCAGTGGGCAGACTGACCTGGGGTTTCAGATCCTAACTTGCCATGAAACAGTTCACCTCTTCAAAGTAAGTGTCTTGCTTTCCTACTGCATTGTGGTGCTTCAAAATCTGCCTTAAACGAGTCATTACGATGTGACCCAAATGGATCTGCAGTGTTTGAAAATGATATAGTTCTATAAAGCTGCTTTTTCCCAGTGATTACTGTAAATTCAGGTTGTCCCTCAAATTGAGAAATTACTTCCCAAGTCAGCACTGCTCACTTTTCTAATACCATTAAGGATCTGTCTTTTAAATATACTGTGCTGTGTTGTGCTTGGTTAGTGTTCCTTCCTACTAGTGACCTTCTGGCCTTCTGAGCAGAGACTCAGACTTCCTGTAGCATTTGTTACTCTGGTGTGCTATGTGCACCTTGGCCACATCTGACAGCTGCTCTGGGTGATGCTTGCTGGAGAGCAAAGCTGAGTGTCATGCTTTGCTTGAAGTTGAATGCAGAAAAGAATTGAGTGGTTACTAATTTCATCACAGTTGTATCAATTGCAAATTTTATCTTTGTGCAAAGTAACTCTTTTAAAGAATTTGATACCGTGTCTAGGAGATGGCTAGTAAGGTTTGAGGAAGTTCTAGGAAATCTCAGTTCTTTTTGTGTCTTCCTAGGCTGGTGCAGGACCTGAAGTTGAATTGTTAATTTGCTCAATAAATGCTGCTATGCTCTGTCAGAATGTCAGTGAGTGTAATGTATGTGCTGTGCTGTCTACACAGTTCTCTTCCTAATTGAATTTCCTTGTTTTCAGGGCTGCCTTCTACCTTTAGCCTAGGGACAGCTTAGCTTTCTGAAGGTGACAGATCTCTCCACAGAAGCTCACTTCTGTTGTCTCCAGGAGTTGCCCAGCTGTGGTGTGTGAAACAGTACAGGAACGTTTGCTGTTTCCTGTAGTGGTGACAGCCCTGGAGGACTCTCTGAGCAGTTACAGTGAGGAAGCATCTGCTCATGGCTATAATTAGCCCAACTACTTTACAGAGTAGCAGGGGAACAGTGTTGAACAGGAAGGGAAGTTGCCTGCTTCCTTGTAGTGGTGAAAAATTTGAAAGTAGAGGGCAAGCAGCAAATAAGCATATAAATGTCCTTAAAGCTGTTTCTTTGGGAGTAGTACCTCAGTGATTGAAAGTTTGAAGGTTTTGTGCTTCACAAATATGGAACACTTCATTCCAGAATGTTGAACCATCAGACAAGAGCCCTATCCAGTTTGAGTTGAGTGCAGAAAACCAAAATGCAGAAACTGAGTTCTTCAGCAGAATTTGCAAGAAACTTCCAATCAAAAGGTAAATTGTTCAGATGCCACTTATATGCAAAAATGAAATATTTATTGGATGAGGTTTTTGATCTGTTCTGTGCTATGTGTCAGTTTAGCTGTGCATACATTTTCTTGCATTAAAATCTGTGCCTGTGCTTTTGTTTATTCCTGGAGTTAATATTTTTCAAGTAAGATGGTCAAGCTGACTGTATTCCAAGAAAAACTACTTGGTACTGGTGGTTGTAATGTATACAGTGGATGTTTCTAAAAAGGTGTCCTCACTGATGAGGCTTAGTTCACTGTGTTAAGCTTTGTGAGATCTGTCCTTTGAAGCAAATCTCTAATTGAAATCTACTTAAGTTGGTAAAAATTCCTTTTTTCCTTCCCACTTTTCAGAGCTCTGAGACCTGGACAGATTGAAACTTAGTGATTTTTAAGAACCTGGCTTATCCATCAAATTTTTATCTATGACTATAAGATGGCCTTTATTTTGCTTCAAACAATGTTGCAATCTTCACTGTAGCACCTCCTATCTTTTAAATATAAATCAGTGCTTTGCTGCTAGAATACCACTTAAAAGGTGTGTTTGTGTGAGGCTGTGGAGAGGGAGGGTTTGTATCTCCTTGCCCAAAAGCAGCATTTGTATTTTCATTGTTTGATCTTAGAACTGTTTGCTGGGTGAGCTCCCCAGCTAACCAGGGAGAAGATGGATAGCAACTGCTAGATGGCACACTGAAAAACATGAAGTTTCATGTTACTGCTGCCAAATCTGACGTGCAAACATTTTTACTTTGATTTATTTTGGTTTTAGTCCTCCCCAAGGCTCTTCACCCAGCAAGTTGTCAGCAAGTGATCATGACTCTGGTGTGGAAGATGAGGATTTATCCCCCAGACCAATTCCAAGTCCTCACCCAGTGAGTCAACAGGTAACTAAAGAAATACTTGTTCTGAGTATCTCAGATGTGACACTTAGAGCAGCAAAACTCATTGTAAGGGAACTGGAGAGTGTAAAGCTTCTGTCTCAAAGTGCTAGCAGGGGAAAACAGAATTGAAGAAATGAACCAAGAGTCCCAACTCCTGCTCTAGTTAACCTGTCGTTTTTCCAGGATTCTAGACACTTCAATTCATGTACGTGCTATGATTTGGGAACAGAGAGAGTAGTTTCTACTTTAGGAATCTCACTGTTGTTGAATGGAAGAGCTGGAGTGTCTGAGACAGAGACAGCAAGCTCTTGTGGTTTTTTATTTCATTTACCCAAAAGATCTGCTGCTCTGTCCTTTTTTTACTGAATTGTATACAAATACAGTAAATACCAGCCCTTGTACAGCACAGGTTTAGAAGGATGTGATAGCTGCAACAGAACATATTTTATACAGAAGTATCTGCTGGGTCTAAGACTAGTAAGAGGGAATTTATAGTCCATTTCTAGAAGGGGAATATCCATATCCTGAAATGTGCTCCTGAGTTACATGGAGCTTTCATTTGGCAGACATGGCTGTTGTGCTGTATGAAAGCAGTTTTGTCCTTTAAGAATGATCCTAGAGATCTTGCTGCTTTTTCTGGATTCTCCAATCTTTTAGGAATTTGTTTAACATGTAGTTGGTTTGGAGCTGATAGTCATCATATATTGATTTCAAATGAAAAAGTTTTCTTTGAGAAAATTCTGCATTCAAACAGTAGACAATGTTTTTAAATTATCATACATGTGTGTAATTGTCCCTTCAGGTTACCAGAGTTTTCCCTTCAGTGCCAGAGCTGTCACTCATTTTGGATGGGAGTTTCACAGAATCAGGACAATCGCCTAAGCCTGTGGGGACTTCAAGTGCTAAAACTCTACCCACAGTGCCCAATCAGCCTATTAGAAAGAAGTGGTGCATGAGATCTACATGTCACCCCAGCCAGCACTCTGAAGACAGGCAGAACTTTCCTGCTAATATGGGAGATCCCTCTTTGAGACGATTACCAAATCCTATAAACCAGAAAATTCCAGCTTCAGTGCCTTGTAGAGGAAATCAAGCTCTACTGCAGCAGCAGGTGCAGTGTAAGAAGGCTTGCCCTCAATCAAGAAAAGGTTCAGGATCATCCTCTCCTTCAACCCCTTGTAGTGGGCCTTCCCCAGATACATCTGTGCACCACCCCAGAAAGCCATTGGAAAAACTTTTGTTAAATCCTGAAAGTGTCACACCGCACGGAGAGCCTCCAGTTAGGAGAACATCAATATCTGGTTCCAAGCAGCTTCCTGCTGTCACACAGCCAGTCCTCCACAACTCTGCTTTGTCATCACAGGGCTGCAGACAACCACCAGACCTGCAGGTGCCAGTTCAAGTGCCACCTTGTTGTCCAGCATGCAGCTGTCAGTGTCCTGCTTCTCTCCAATATAATCCTGTAAATTCATGGCAAGGAATTGGTAAAATGAGCCCCAAACACGGAGTGGAAATCCAGTCGGAGGTGGCTCAGCAAAATCCTTGCGCAGTTTTCCATCAAAATATCATTTGCCCGAATGTTTGCTGCAACCCAGGATATGCCACAAGCAGCCCTATAAACGTGAGATATCCTGGGAAAACAGGGAGCTGTTCTCTTGACAGTGGCTTATCACCTGGAATAAGAATGCCGTCAAGTGCGAGCCCCTTGAGTCCACAGTGCTGTACAGCCCACTCCCCGTGCCTGCACACGCCTGCTCCTGCAGCAGGATCAGATAGTGGGATGATGGGATTATCTCCAGATGCATACCGGCTTCTTACCGAGCAAGACAGACAACTCAAATTACTTCAAGCTCAGGTTTGTGGAAATGTCAGCTTTCTCCTCTGCCCTCTTAGTGATTATGCTTTGATAATTCCCCTGCCAAAGGAATTAAATTAACTGTTGTCTATCCATGTTGGAACAAGGGAGCCCGTCATACTGGCTGCAGTCTGGGCATGGAGAGGGGACTCAATTAGCTCTACAAATGGGTGTCCCTTAAATAAAAATAACTTGACTCACATCTAATTAAATTTTGCATGTATTTTTATGATATTTCCACAACATGAAGGTTTCTTTTTAGTAGACTGTAATTCAAACTGATACATTTTCTGTATAAATGCTTTTCTATACACATGCTTGTCTGGAAAAAAAAAAAATTACTTCCTAGGCTACAGGCTTTGGAATTATTGTAAACATACAGATGAAGCACAGTACATTCTCGTATGTTGCTTTTTCCACCTTCAAGCCTGCAGCTCCCTGAGCTGTTGTCTTGAAAACTTCAGTTGTCTGCATCAGTTCCTAATTCATCAGGTCTTTGTTGCTGTGCTAAAAAACTGGACTTTGGGGGTCTTGCTGAGTTCTGTTGCCTCACCTTCAAGTTAAGTTTCTTCAAAATACCAGTCCCTTGATCATCCTGCTGGCCCTGGATTTTGCAAGGGCTGAAGAGCAGAGTCTAATTTTTGCAGATTTGGGGCTGAAGAGCTCGAATCTAAATTTTGCTGCTGATGATGAGCAATACAAACAGGGGAGCATGCAGTACTTAAACTAGAAAATTACAGCTGGAATATGTTTTTGGTATAGTTCCTGTGTGTAAAATCAAGCTCCCAAAGCATGGGTTGTGCGTGAGGGAAGCCCCTCCTTACTGCAGCCTTCACTGTTACTGTATTTCTCCCTGGAGCTGCAAACTAATCGGTGAACAGGGTGGATGAAAATCCTAGAGAGAAGATTGCCTGGCAACCCTAATTTTATCATTTAATTGCTTAGCTTTGTAATTAATACCAAGTTGGTGTAGGGACAGTTGGCATATAAATGCTTGGCTGGTAAGTCAGTTAATAGGCTTTGTATGTGAACGAAAGGGGAGGAATACTTCCAGCAAGTGCGGTGCAAATAGGCTTTACCCAAGTTGTCTTGGTGCTGCCTCTGCCAATGTGCTTAAAGATCTTCTTTGCTAGCTGTGCCAACATCAAAATTGGTGTTTTGATTTATGCTGTGTGCACTGCTGAGAACTGGAAGGTGTTCAGACTGCTGTGGCAGCACAGCCTGCGTTTGAATCCAGATCTTAGCAGAACCCAATTTAGTAATTCACTTTTGCCTGTTATAGCTTATATTTTATTGTCCAAATCCTAACTTTGTGATGACTGTTACAGATCCAACGCTTACTGGAAGCACAGGCTCGCCAGGCGGGTTCCTCGGAGCCGGGAGCCGCCAGCCAGGCTGTGCAGCCGGAGAAGCCAGGGGACCTTGTTTCCATGGAAACACAGACCTCACCGCGATCACACAAGAGGAAAAGCGTGAGCGTTGCCGTGAGCACAGGTAACGCTTCATTCTTTTAAAACAGGCTGGCACCACTTTTTCTGGACGTTTCTGTGGTTTGTTTGGGCATGGAGGAAATGTTTTGCAGAAATGCTGAAGCTGTGCAAACAGGCACTGAGATCCAAAAAACACCTAAGTTGTTGAGGTGTTACTTGCAAGTTTAGGCTGGAGTTACTTTTGTCTTTGATTGCCATCACTGAAAGAACACCTTTCTAAAGCTATTGGAAAAGTAATTCTATTTAAAATTGTGTTTTATTGAAACATAACTCCACATCTTTTTTGCTCTAATACACTGTTTTGAAATGTAATAGCTTCTATGCCATATAGTATTCCAGTAAATATATTATGGATGTTGTTTGTGAATCATGCTTGAAGAGGAGATTGTATTTGCTTTAAGTTAGGCAAGTTATGCAGCTGTATCTGTACAGCTGCATATTAACATATTGGTTCCTGTTAAATCCATGGAAATGTTGTGATTAGTCTGGAGGAAACTTTGTAACAGGCTCAAGATCAATGCATTAAAATTATTTAATACAACCATTTCTTTTCATCGAGTATGCTTTGGAAGAAACTAGGACTTGAGTGATGTTTTGGCAACTTTTAGCTGATTTAAATGGTAAATCACTTTTCAAATGGTGAAAGAAACATGAACGGGAGAAAATTATTCCTCTAGCTATACAAAGCCAAAGGGTCTCAGAAGAAAGTAATGACTTTTCCTAAATAGTTAAATCTCTAATTTTGTCCTAGGTGCTAGTTTATTTTGGAATACAGCCTCAGAAAAACAAGGCAACTCCATACCACAAGGGAAAAAAGAAGATGGAGAGATTTCTAAGGAGGACATAAGCATTTCAATTAATGCTGAACAAGATGCAAGTAATACAAGTATTGCTTCTTCCTTAAGGGTGGTTGACATGCCCAGCTTTGTAGAGAGTATTCACCTTGTGGAAGAAGGAACTAATCAGAACACTCCCGAGTAAGTAACCAGAAACACCCTGTGCTCACATAATGTGCTGAACTGCCTTACATAAGTGATTACTTCTGTAATACTTTTTTCTTCAGGAGTTATAAATAGTCTGACTTCAGTTGTTGTGTTCTTTCCTTTCTTAATTTTTTTTAAATTATGCTTTGAACTGTACAGCTCACCAAAACAGTTGCCTTTAGAGTCTGCATTTATCAGTCATGCAGGTTTAGCTCGCCTACCTGTCAGAAGCAGCTGATGGCAAAAGCCTTTAGCTTGCAAAAGCATGCACTGTGCTGGCAGCATTCCTTTACTTACCTTAAATCCTGACTGGAAAAGGGGATGCTGCTATAGTCAGTTGTTTTCCTACAGTGGCTTTTCCTTGTCAGCATTCAGAACCCTTCCAGTTCTGAGCGGCTTGGGATGAGGAGTTTATGATTATGTGGCTGTTCCCTGAATTTCTCTTTATTTTATGCCTAATTACTTTGTGTGTGGTGCATGCAGGTACTGACTTCACTGCTGTTAATTTAATTATTTTTAAACTCAGATTCTTTATAGTGCAGTGACTAATCTCAGACTAATTTGGGAAGTGATTTTAAAAATATTTTTAATTATCTATGTGGGTGCTATTTCCACGTAGGAATAGCTCAACAATTTTGCACTTTAGAGATCTAGTATTGTCTAAGTATGAAAAGCCAAAGGAGGGGGGAATACTCTTCCAGTTAAATTAGGTTTCTAAAATATTCATATTGAGAAAGATGATGTTAATTAAGCTATAACTTAACTATTCATAGTCCTTGGTTAAAGTACTATCTGCAAACATATACTGCTACCACAAATTATGGATTCAGAGCAATCTTTTGAACACTGTATTTTAGGACAATGCCATCTTAGGATTCTCTTCAACTTGGTCTCATAAACCTGTAAAATAGCTGTAAAGTATCTTATAGTAAGAATGTAGAGCAACACTCAGATTTCTTGGAGGAGGAGGAGGGGAACATTTTTGGGAATGATGAATAAATGCTAGTGTAACAGTAGCTGATAACCTACATTGACTATCTGGTATGTCACGTGGTTTAAATCTTATCGCTTTCAACACAGGCAATTGATCAGTTGAGTTCTGAAATTCCCTTATCTTACACTTGTCTCCTCAGGAGGAACAGGAAGGGGGAGGAGGGTCGCTTAAGGATCTTCTTGATAGTAGTATTGATATGTCTGGTCTCCAAAGGCTTGTGCCATGCACACACCAACTGAGGGGGGTGCAGAGCATTGTGTTGTAACTCATTCAGAGTATTTACCCTTTTTACCCTTTATAGCTCTTCTTTCACATCTCTTACTGAAAAACATTTCAACTAAGTGTTTGTTCTCTGTTTGTGATACTCAGTGTGCTTGTAACTCTCTTGGAGAAGTTTTTAAACTGCCACAGGAATCCCATAAGTTATGTACCTTGGTAAAAGCAGCTTTTTGAATAAGTCATGTGTCAGAACATATGGAAGGTATTTGTTCCTAAAGGCTTATAAGTGAAATGCTGAAAACAAACTCCAAACTGTTAATAACTTTTCTTTTATTTGGTTTAAGGTTAAGTAATAGAGTGTCACTGAGTTTTGACTAGTCCAAAGATGCTATTGCCACTTTCAAATCATCTTTTGAAAAACTAGTCAGGCTGTTGTAGTTGCACGCTTGGAGGTGTATTTCCTCAGTCCTCAAATGACTTTTGAGATAAAGTGACAGCAGAAAGGAGCAAAGCCTCAAGCAGCAGGCAAGCTAAAACCCGTTAGGATCTGTTTGCAGTACTTGATCGTTCTCCTCCTCTGATGCTCATGAAAAAATAAAGTAATAAAATAATAGTGATAATGATGCTTTTTCTGTTTCAAGGAAGTATGTAGCTATTATGGTGTTCTCTTCCAGAACTGGAAACATTTCCCAAGCACTTGTTCGTGGTTCATCCTTGGAAGAAAGTGTCAGTGTGTCTTTACAGAAAGAGCCATCGGAGGGAGCCAGGAGCCAGGTGGTGGTAACAAGTGAGCAGAGCTCTGAACCACCAGCCTCACTGCTGCCTCGGCAGCCCTCAGAGGAGCAGAAGCTTTACCAGGACTTACTGGTAACTCATGCACATTATATATTCTGCCCTGAATGCAACAGTCAGAGCAGCACCCTGCTGAAGTTGTAATGTGGTATTGGCATGAATGAAAACTGCGTGTGGTTTTCAGATTCACATTGTGCTCTAGAGAAGGCTCCAATTTTGTGGTTCTTCAATTTTTTTAAAATGTTTAAGTGGTTATTTTGTACTTCTCTTTCATGCATACATGGAGTACTGTCTATTATCTAATAAATAATAATTCTTTAATTCAAAGACATCAGCTGATAACTTCCCAAATTAGTGGCCTTTAAAATAACACAGCATTTTACCTTCAAATCCCTTAAAGGGCAGATATTTTAATCTTGCAGAATATCAATATGTGATGTGTTTAAATTCAGAACAGACTCTTATACAAAGCTTGAAGTGTAAGATGTTCCAGTGTTAGACTACACTGCTGTAAGTTTAAGTGATTGCATCTGAACTGAATCCTAATTTGTATTCTTAGTCAGAATAAGCTATTAATCCATCAAGCTGTATTTGAAGTCGCATAAGAATAAATCAGGATTTTGCTATTTGACAACTCCTGCATGTCATGATGTTTTTGCCATGTGGTCTCTTCCCTGTAGGGCCAAGTAAACCACCTCTTGAAGTCCTCAGAAGAGCAAAGTCACTTGCCTTTAAAATCAGGATTTGTTAATGATGATGGTCCTAAGTATCAGGAGATTGATGATACAGCACAAGTGGCTTCAGAGACTGACACAGGAGGGGTGGACAAAGAGAGTGTCATTGGTGCCACACTCAAACAGCTGAGGAGTCTGGGAGTGACAGTGGACTCACCTGGCAATATGAAGGAAAATACACACAAAGTGGAGAATGCCAGGTAAAATACTGGTGATTTTGAAAAGTAATGTGTAGATCCAACTGGAAATGAAGATTTGGCTCAATGAGTCAAGAGAAGACTCTGTTCATTGCCACTGGGATTTGGGTACAACTTGATCTACGTTTCCTGCAAAATTGAAACACTGGCCCATGCTATGGGCATTTCAGATAGGTTTAAGAGCTCTGCTAGCAAAACTCAGATTATTTAAATATAACACAAGTAGCTCTAGCTGTTGTAGTATCTGGTGATTATTAAAGCATTATGCATGCAGTACCATGCAGTTCCCTAGAATAACAAGGAAGCTTTGGGCGGTTCTTTGGTCTGTGTCAAAGTATTCCAGAGAAACTCTGGACTTGGGAGACTGAATGTTAAGCAGCTATGTATTCTGTCATTGCTTCTTAACCATTGTCTTGCACTTTACCAGTATATGTGAAATTGTTTTTGTGGCTTTGGTATCTAATCAAAACTGGTTCTGTCCTAATTCCTTGTTACTGGGGGGGCTGTGCCTTGAGCAGAGAAAGTGCTGGGGAGGGAAACAGCCTTGTTGAAACAGAGGAAGGAACAGAGAAGTAACTTCTGAAGGAGGGGTTTTTAGGCACAGGAATTTACTTGTGTAGCTGTGTAGGCATAGGCTGACTGCCTGGTACAGCTTCACTTTCATCCTTATTGTCTTCTTGATCCTAGGATGTAGTTGTTATGTAAACAAAAAATCTAACCACCTCCTAATTAATCTTCTCTTCAGCCATGTGTCAAAAGCTGTTTCCAGTCATACAGTTTCTAACCTCTTTTCTCTCCTTTTTACTTGTATTTTATTGGGTGTTTTTCTGGAATTTCTGAACTACCTTCCTGGCTGGAGTCTGTCAGTGTTCTTTTAATGTCAATAACATGCTAATACGTGAGCCCATAAGGCAGAACTGGAACTCTTGGGGTTTTTTTCTTCAAACTTGGGGAGTGGGGTGGAGTTCTTCCTTCTGCCACTTTCATGACTGATAAACAATTCTGAGAAAAGGTCTACAGCTCAGTGGAGAAGGAAACAACAGTGCAGCTCCATAGCATAATAAGTGGTTGTTGTTCTGAGCCAGTTTATTCTCCCTGGGCAAACTTCAGAATTTGTGCTCAGTGAAATAGGAAGCCTCTTAATTCCTAATATGAGGAGCTTGGGTTTGTGAACTAGTATGTGATGTGTGAGCGAAATGCAGTGGCTTACAACCATTACTGGTGTACCAGAGCTTGTTCTTTCAGTCTTTAAACACTTGTTATATATATACAAGAAATTGCTGTACCAGGCAACAGAACAAATGAACATTTCCCATTTGAAGATACTTCAAAAAGTAGAACGTTGTAGGCTTCTGGAAACAGATGTTATGTCAGAGTTTCTGTAAAAATCCTGGAATTACCATGCATAGGGAAAGATATTCTTGGTCTCAGTCACTGGTCTTGGATTTCTAGCTATAAAATTTGGGTTGGATGGTAGAATTCAGAGTTGTAGGATCAGACACACATAATGTCACATTCACTGGTGGAAGAAGACCAAGAGCTCAAACCTGCTTTAAAACCAAAACCAGCTTTCTAACCTGCTAGAGATGGGTAGCTCTTCATATGATGGTGCTGTATACTGAAGGAGAAGGGAATGTCATCCTTCCTCTGACAGTGAACAGTGTTTGGATGCTGTGGGGGTGAGTAGCTGCTTTTCAGTATGTGCAGATAATATGATCTCAGTCCTGATGGAGCTGTGGTGGTCAGAAGAAAGGAGAAATCAGTGTAGTGAGCAAAATTGTGAAATTCATGCTTTTCCTGTAATGCTAAGCTAACTTTTTGATGCTTTATTTCAGCATCTTGGCGTGCATAAGTCCTGAAGCCGTGGTGCCTGGATTAAATTCCATGTCACTTGCCAGTGTCAGCTTGTGTCCCAACGTTGTTGATCTGAGCATGGAAGCCAATGCCATAGCACTCAAGTATCTCAGTGAAAATCAGTTATCCCGACTGTCTCTCAGTCGCTCAGGCCAAAATCCTCCTGCAGATTTCTCATTCCAAGACATCTTGCAAACAAATATGGACAAGAGCATGGTGGGTCTGAGTTTAATTTCGCCCAACAATATGTCCTTTGCAACCAAGAAGTACATGAAGCGATATGGGCTTATACAGGGCAATGACAGCAGTGAGGATGAAGAGGAACTGCAGGCTGAAGATGGCAATTTTGGCACTGTCAAAAGCAAAAGCATGCCAGACAAAAACTGTACCCCTGTGTTGGACAGCTTCAGCCACCGGACTGAATTATCCAAAAGGATGGATGGAAGACTTCCCATTCACCTAAAAAGTCACAGTAGAGAGTTGACTACTAATGCTTCTCCACCAGAATTAAATAGCCCAGTGTTAAGAAATATTACAAATGAAATTTTTCCTCCCAGAACAGATCAAGCAGATGAAAACTCACTTCAGTTCCTAAAGGATTTAAAATCAAAAACCAGATTGTTACCTGGGAGGGTTGAATTCACTGAGCAACCTGTCAGGAAAGATGAAGGAGATACTCAGGCCTTCCATGGAAATCTACATAGTCCAACTCTTGAAATGTTAAACCAGACAAACAGCATAAATTCTGTTGGCACCATTCTTGATGTTAAACAACTCAGGCAATTACCAAAGCTGTTTTGAACATCCCCTGAGATGGCTGCAACCACTGCTTCAAACCAGAGGGACCTCTCTGTGAGAGACTACAGGAAACCACGGATTGAGCTGTCTTTGAAGAGGTCACTCTGTTGTAGCAATGTAAAACTTGCAGAACTGAGTTTTCAGCCCAGCTCAGGGACAGCCACCTCAAAGTGCCTGGCTGAGGCAGTGCTGATGAGCATTGACATAGGTGTGCACTTTTGTTTACAGTTAGGTGTGATTTTAAACCATATTGAAGGTGAATCAACCTGAGCCCAAGACGTACTTTTAATATAATTTTAACAGTGGTGATTACTTAAGTGTTCTTCTATTGGCTTTTTAAAAACAGACTTTTCCATGCTTGTGCCAACTGTGAGCCACTGATAATGTGTGTGGCAGAGCAGGGGTAACAGAACTAAAGCACTAATATCTAGAAATTTGATGAAATTGTTGGATTATTGTGTGGGGGTTGTGTCTGTGTGGAAGGGAAGTATAACTTTGGCTTTACTCTGCGTAAAATGTATTTTGAATTCAGCCAAAATGGCACATGTAACTCTCTGTATCATGAAATCTTTGAAGGAAAGGGGGGAAAACTGGCACTTTTAAAACTTTTGTGATTTTTTTTTTTCACCTGTGTGTTTTCTATTTATTTAAAATTACATACTGCTCATAAAGGTCAAAGGTTCCATTAAAAAAATAATTTTCTGTTGTCTAATGCTGCCTTTATTTAAGACATATGGCTTCCCAGTCACTGTTAGAGTGGTTAACGTGTAGTTCACTGGTTCACCTGCTACTGCACTCCTTGAGAATCTGATACAAGGTGGTGGGATAAGCAGAAATAATAGATTTACTTTGTTCTGAATTAACACATAAATATTCTGTCACCAAGCACTACAGTCTATTAATGAAGCAGCTCTTTTCCATCGCCTTGTGATGATAATATTGCACAAGGTGAAGAATTTGGCTGGAAGTGATGATTCATTCCCATTCCCACCATTCCCGGTAGAAGGACAGTGGAATGATGGTGGAGCCGTGTGTTTTCTCACTGTCCTTTTAGTGCATCAGCATTCTCTGTTCCAATGCCTGTTAAACTTTGTTTTGGTGATGGCATTGTCTCAACAGCAGTTCAGCTAGTGGTGCCGACCTTGCCTTTCCTGTTCTGAGTGTTAAACTAGAGATTAAAACACCCCCCCCACTGAAATCCTGGGCCTTTCCCAGTCAAATCCTAAGGATTGCAGTGTAAGTTTGTGGTGTGTTTGAGTGGGCACTAATTGTTAATTAATTTATTACAGAATTGGGCTGTAATAAGCCATGTGCAATGTTGAAGCCAGTACAGAGAGAGGAAGGCAGCAGCTCCCTTTAAGCCGTGTCAGAATTTCTCCTCTCACGCAGCCTCTTCCATCAACAAGGATATTTGCTTCCTTTCAGGAAAGGTGCTACTTTGCTGTGCTGAAAAATAAAACCTTTCTCAGTCCCTGAATCTCCCCTGGATCAGGCTTAAGCTTATTATCTGCCAGCACATTTTCTGCTGAATCAGTCAAAAAATAGTTAATGTTTTTGAACATTCCAGTGAGATGAATGAGGCAATTCATACCTCTGAGCTATTGTTGCAGGGTTTTGTTCTTTGTTTCCTATTGTAAAATGTCTGGAAACACAGGAAGATGACAGTTGTATTGGTTAATATTTTAAAGACTTTCTTCAAATGCTCAAGGGCTAGAAACAATTTGAAAACAAAAGCCAAACTACTTGCACGCAGCTCAGGACAAGGGTGTGGTGTTAAAATAAGTTACACAAATCATATAATCCTGGACAGCAACCTCCAAGCAAGCAAAATGTTAATTTACTGGACCTAAACAACAAAAAACACCCTTCCTTTAAGGAAAATGCTGCTTTCATAATCTGGTGCTGAGTAATTTCAAGATGTCTGGATTTTTTTTTTCACCTGATGCATCTACTGCACTTTGAGGTAAAAAACACATGGAAAGCCAGGTCTGGCTTTGTTAGCTGAGCACTGGGGCCCAAGTTCTAGAGCTGGCTCATCAGGCAATGACATGGCTAATGGGGCAACATTAAGGCTTTATTGATTTGGTTTGTGTTTGGATTTTTTTCTTCTTCTATTGTTTCTAGCTATTTTTTTTATTGTAATTAAGGGAAGGTATTTAAAGTGCTAGTTGAAAAGGTGCTGGGCCTGCTCAGAGCATCACTGACCGCTTTACTCTGGATTATTTTGGTGAATAAACCCTGACTGAAGGGTTTGATCCCTCTTCACTGCAGGGGTAAAAATGCGGGCCGGAGGTGGGTTGAGCACGGCCCCGGCTCCCACCGCAGCGGGCGGAGGCATGGCTGGGAATGGCCCCGCAGCGGCCCTCGGTGCTCAGAAGATGCTCGGCTTCCTAATCTCCCCCGCCCAGCCCCGGCTGTTCTATCTTTAACGCTTCCTGTTGGTGAGAGGAGCCGGCTCGAAAATGGTCGTGTTTCCTGGCGGGAGGCACGGCGGGCTCTCCGGCGCGTCGTGACCGTCCCTGCCCGGCCGCCCCACGCACGCTGCCGGCATCGTGCGGGCTCCTGCCCGCCGGGACACGGCTCCGGCACCGGTCGTGCCGCGGGGGGAGCGGCCGGGGCTTGTGGAAACCTCTCCCACGGCCGCGTCCAGAGCGGGAGGCTGAGGGGAAGGAGTGAAAGGAAGAATAACAGCTCCGGCATTTCCCCCTGCGGGAGGGCGCGCAGGTGGCGGGGAGACAATAGCGACCCCCGGCCCCGCCGCCGCCCCCCTCACGCACGGCAGGTGCGGCCGGGCTTCGCCGTCGCTTGTCCCCCGAGCCCCGCGTAGGGCCGGGGTCGCCGCCTGGCCCAAGCTCCGCAGAGGGGACCGGGGGGTGTCCCGGGAGGGGCTCAGCCCGGGTCCCTTCCTCCGCGCCCCGCGCAGGGGGTGGTTTCGTTGATTTTCGGGTTCCCGCGCAGGCTGGCCCCCGAGCTGTCCAAAACCGCTCCCCGCCGCCGCCTTGAGGGCCGCGCTACCCGTGGGTGCCCGGAGGAGCGGATCTGGGACCCTCCAGCCACTCCTGCCTTCCCCCTTTCCATGCCGGGAGCCTCTGGCATTTCGGAGAGGCTTCCACGCGTCCCGTTGTTTTGCGGGCGCCTCGCAGGGCACCGCGACCGCCGCATCGCCCGCCTCCCGTCCTCACGAGCCGCTCCGGGGGCACGGCGGCTTTGGCCAGGCCCGGGGGTCCCTGTCCGCCCGGGCCGGAGCTCGCCGCGGCCTGGCTGAGCCCCTTCCCCGACGGGGCGCGCAGCCGACCCCGAGCTGCAGCCCCCGCGGGGTTCTCAGCCCGGCACCAACCCCGCTGGCTGCCCCGCACTGCTACGGCACGACCCAGGTCCCTTTTCTCCCTTTTTCAAGCCCCTGTCCTCCAGGGTCCGCCGCTCATATCCCAAATTTCTCGAGGGCGAGAGGTGCCGGCTCGGTACCCGCTCCGCTCGCAGTCCCCAGCATCCCCGGGCTCGGTAAGGATGCTCGGCCTCCTCCCGCCCCAGAAGGGGAGACGAGACAGGGAGCTCGCCACAATTCAGCCCTTCAGCAAAAATGCAAAATGTGGGGGGAGGAAGGCTGGGGATGGGGCCGCTTTTCTCCAAAACATCTCTCGATGTGCTTTATTTACGTCCTCTTGTCCCAAAGCAGCCCACACCCCTTCCCCCTCTCTCAACATCTCCAACAATTTATTTTGGCTCATTAAATTTAATTAAGAACGGAGTAGGTGTTCCATATTTAATAATAATAAAAAAAAGGGAAAAAAAAAGGAAAAAAAAAAAAAACCAGGGGCATAATAACCTCCAAGAGGACTAAAATAAAGAATCGCTATTCAGATGCGGGCAGCCACAGTGCAATTTTTTATTACTTTTTTTTTTTTCAGTGTCTTTTTAAGAGCATCTAAGCACACACACATAAAAAGCTAGAAGGCATGCATTCCGGAGTTATTCCTATGCATATCCCTGCAATAATTTTCCGCTTTCCTTCGATAAAATTGCCAAATAATAATGAATCATTTCATAAATAATGGGTTTAGAAGCTTATCAGGGCAGGCGGGCCACTGCTGGGGTTTTATCTCTCTCGGCCACATTGCAGTAGTGTTCCGCTCTCCATACTAAATAGGAAACTGGACGTGATGTGGAATTAGAGCCTACCCAGCTGAAGCCACCCAACACTTACTACAAATATAGCCGCGATGCGTAGGCCACAAAATGGCTCCACTCACTTTTCCCAATGAAAAGCAAATGGTGAGTAAAGAGGAATCGGCTCTGCAGAGGGCTGGGCTCTGGGGGCGGCGGGATGCGGTTTTGGGGGGCTCCGGAGGGCAGCGAGTGGGCTTTGGGGGGCTTCTGGCACACGTGAGAGACAGGCGAGCAGGGAAAAAAACACAAAATCTTTTCCGCGGTTTGGTTTAATCTTTTTATTCTTTGATGCGGGGTGGGTGAGGAGGAGAATACGCTTTCCCCTTGGAAACTGTGGGGTGCAGCACCTCCACCGCCCCGGGACCCTCGGGCTGCGGCTGCGAGGGGGCGGCTGGGACGGGCTGGGGGGCGCTGGGGGCGAAGCGCCCACAGGGCCCGGGTCCCCCAGCCTCTCCCGAGGGACAAACACCGGGACACGGCGCGGCCGACGGCCAGAACCTGAGCGCTTCTCCCCGAGAGGGGGGTCTCCGACATCCCGCTCCCTCCCGCCCCTTCTCTTTGGGGCGATTTCCCTACAAAGGGCCGGCGGGAGAGATGTTCTTTTGGGTTGGAAATTTCCTGCCGATCGGCTGCTGGAAAACAAAAGGATTTTGCGGAGCAGAAACAAGCGGGCGGGGATTTAATGCCCCCCCTCCATTTTTTCTAAACGAAACCACCCAAATTTAAGGCAAAATACTGCTTCTATCTTTGAGGTTTTGTATATTTCGTTTTTTAACGAATGCGGGAACAGACGCCATCGGGATTATTTCTTTTTTTACGAAGGGCAAAACCTAATTTTTCGTAATTTCGTTGGCGGGGTGAACCGGCCTCGCCTTCCTGTCGCTGGGCGGCGGGGAGCGGGCTCACTCCGCGCCGGCCCGGTGCCGGCTGTCGCGGTTCCTCGGCCGGTTCCCTGTCGCGGTTCCCGGCCCCTTGAGGAATTTAATTTGCCCCTTTAGGAATTAAATTTTCCAGCCAGACGTGGGAGAAACGCCGCCGCCGTCACCGCTTCGTGCGAGCCCATCGGGAGAAAAACAACCCCGTGTCCGGCCCCGTCTGTGATTTCCTCCCGGGAAGACCGGGCTTGCAATGTGTCCAAAAAACCGCCCAATTCGCCCCAAATATAGGGCGCTTTTTTTCCACGTCTTTTTTTCTCTGTTTATTTTTTTTTCCACTCCAGGCCATGGCCGTCGCTCGTTGTGGCCCCGTGTGCGAGGCGGCGGCTCCCGGCGGCGGCGGGGGGGGACCCGGGGGTGGCCGCTGTCCCCTATCACAGGGGCCTCGCCGGGGGGCTGTCCCCTCCTTCCCTCTCCCCTGCACCTTTCTCCCTCCACTGATCTCTGGCAATCCGGACCCACGAGATCCACCCTCTCCTTTTTTTTTCTCCCCCCCTTCTCTTCCTCCCAGGATTTAGCAGTTTTATCCCGATGCGGGTGTCCTTCCTCTCTGTAAAGTCGTAAGTACCTTGAGGTGGGAGGAGTAAATTCAGCCTGACACTGAGAGCGCTTTTGTTGAAACAGGAGAGACTTGCGGTGTCCCTACTTAAATATGACACATGTGAGTAATCTCTTCCTATACAATATCGGAATAGGCAATTAGATTTTTCTTTCTAGAGGGCTGGCGGGAATGGGGCTGGAGGGAAGGCAGAGAACTTGTGCTTTAGGTTGGGTGGTTGTATTATTTTTATTTTATTTTCCAGCGAGATAGTGAGATATGGCCAAAAAAAAAAAAAAGGGGTTTTTTTTTTTTCGCACCTCAGCCTATCAGAAACTAAATAAAAAATTACCCGAGGCAAAGTAGCGAGAAGGATGGGTGGCAGCTCTCTGCTCCGTGAAGCTCCTTATTTATATGGAAAAGAATAACCAATCAACTAAACAAAAATAATCGAAAAACGAACGAGGGGATATGTGGGAGATAAAGCATAGAAATAATCGCGATATCGCTGTCGGCCCTCGGCGCGAGGTGCCCTGTCGCGACAGCATTTGTTCTGTGGGAGAAGGGGGACAATGCTGTGCGCGGCCGCGGCCGGGCCCCTTCCTCCTTCCTGCGGTAGCGAATGCGCGGGGGGATTGGCTCCGTTAGGGGCTGGTTTAACCCCCTCTCCCCCAAAAAGTGGTTTCAGGTATATTTCGATAGTTTATAAATAACAATTAAAAATAATCATGGGAGGAGAAGGGGCCGCCCGTGAGGCTAAGGCCGCTGCAGGCAGGCCGGGCCGCGACTGGGCTGTCTCCGCAGNCTCCCGCCCCGCCGCCCCCCAGTGACCCCCGCGATGCCCGCCCCGCCCGGCGGCACGACTCGGAAGCGGAGACCACGAGCGAGCCGGAGAGCAGCCGCGGGGGCATGGAGGCGCCGGCGGACCCCCAGCTGCTGCTCAACGGGGCCGCCAAGGAGGCGGGCCGGCCCTCCCCCGGGCCCCCCGCCGCCCCTGTGCCCGTCATCGAGCTAGTGCGCCGGGGGGGCTCCCTGGACATAAAAAGCCGTGAGGCGGCGGGGGAGGCGATGCAGAGAGCGCCGGGAGCCGAGCCGTGCCGCGCAGCCGAGGCCGCCTGCGAGGCCCGCATGGTGCAGCTGAGCCCCCCCGCGCTCCCGCTGCAGCCCCACGGCAGGGCCATGCTCTACAACCTGGGCCAGCCGCTGGCCACCATCAACAGGTCCGTGTCTCCCCTATCCCATCCCATCCCGGAGCGGCTCCCCCAGGGGTGTCCCGCTCGGTGGCCGGGCGGCGGGAGGCGCGGAGCGGAGATGCGGGGGCAGAAGCAGCAGCATCCCTTCCTCCGCGCGAGGCTCGTCGCTTAGGCAGCGCGGTTTGCGCGCAACTTTGCAAAGAGAGAAAGGGAAAAGGAGAGGAAAAAGGTTAAAAAAGAAACGAAAAACTCGTTCCTCAAAAGAAAAAATGTTTACAGTGGTAAAGTCCTGGGCAGAGTGAAGGGGTCCGTCAGTAAACGGGAGAGAACCGGTTTAGCTCTTCGGAGCTCCCCGGGCTCTCTCTGTTCTCCGACGAGTCCCGCAAATTAGCGAAAGGCACAGTAGAGGCTCTGACAGAGGCTGAGCCAGCCCGGGGCTGTGCGGGGATGGACCCTCGCCTCCTTTCCGAGGGAAAGCTGCGGTGTGGACCCGGCCCGGGTGGACGTGCGTGCCCGCCTGCGGGGGAGCACAAGTCGCGGGAATGGGGTGGATTTTGCCCTAACCCTCAAGCCTGGACTCCCCACGCCGCTCACATCCCCCTGCACATGCCGGGCTGGTC
This sequence comes from Aleadryas rufinucha, assembly GCA_013397815.1. NCBI lineage: Eukaryota > Metazoa > Chordata > Aves > Passeriformes > Aleadryas > Aleadryas rufinucha. Next base: position 73,975 of record VZTH01010895.1, read on the forward strand.
TCCCTTGCTGCATGTCCCCTCTTGGCCGCGTGTGGTGTCACTGCACGACCCCGGGCTCGGCTTCGTGAGCCGTGATCTCGCTCCGAGGTCACGGAGCAAGCTCGGCTTCCCGCCGGCCCCGGACGTTCCCCCCACCGTGGGGCCGGGCCGGGGGAATGTCGCTGTGTCCTCACGGCCTCTCTGCCTTTCTTTGCAGCGGGTTTTTCGGCGAACCGGACTCCTTCTCCATGTACGGCAGCAACCGGGTGAAGCGGAGACCCTCTCCATACGAGATGGAGATCACCGACGGTGAGAGAATTTCGCCCCTGCGCCGCCTCTTGGGAGAGGGGGGGGGTGTCTCCATCTGCTGAGGGGAGCAAGTTCCTGCACGATGCCACACTCTGGGATTAAACCCCCAAATAACAAAAAGAATAAACCTCCAAACCGTAGAACACCAATAGGATGGCCAGGGAGTCAGGGTGGCTCTCCGGTAAGCAGAGCCCGCAGCGGTCCCCAGTAGCGTGCTCAGTGAGTTTGCCTTCACCCAGCACTCAGCGAGCAGTTCAGCCTGTGGCTAATTCTATCCCTATTCTGCAAATTGCTTAGAGATTAAATCCGAAGGAAGACAATAAATGTAAGTCTTTGTTGAAGCGCAGATCAGGGCCATTGCAGTGAAATGTTCGTCTGTAAACCTTTCCAGCCAGGAGACGTTCGCACTGCAGACCACAGCCTTGGGCAGAAAGGACAACCTACCTTTAAAGAGCCTGGGGGCAAAGAGCTACCCCTGTGCTGAGGTCTGCAGCGGCAGGGTGGCATCGTGGCCAGTCCCTTAATTCAATATATATCCACACATTGTTTCCGTCTGCCGTGGAGAAATATCCCGTGGCAGAGCCTGGGAGGAGATGTGGAAGGTGACATTCTGGCGTTGAAACAGAGATCCCAGGTGCGGGCATCCCTATTGGAGCCGCAGGATCATTCCGGAGAATGGAAGGCAGGGAGAGGGCAGNGCGACTCAGCCTATCAGAAACTAAATAAAAAATTACCCGAGGCAAAGTAGCGAGAAGGATGGGTGGCAGCTCTCTGCTCCGTGAAGCTCCTTATTTATATGGAAAAGAATAACCAATCAACTAAACAAAAATAATCGAAAAACGAACGAGGGGATATGTGGGAGATAAAGCATAGAAATAATCGCGATATCGCTGTCGGCCCTCGGCGCGAGGTGCCCTGTCGCGACAGCATTTGTTCTGTGGGAGAAGGGGGACAATGCTGTGCGCGGCCGCGGCCGGGCCCCTTCCTCCTTCCTGCGGTAGCGAATGCGCGGGGGGATTGGCTCCGTTAGGGGCTGGTTTAACCCCCTCTCCCCCAAAAAGTGGTTTCAGGTATATTTCGATAGTTTATAAATAACAATAAAAAATAATCATGGGAGGAGAAGGGGCCGCCCGTGAGGCTAAGGCCGCTGCAGGCAGGCCGGGCCGCGACTGGGCTGTCTCCGCAGGGCTGCAAACACCTCCGGGGACCCCAAAACGGGGAGAAATACCTCTAAAAATGCGGGGGTGTGTGCTGAGCCTTCTCCGTAGTTTGGCCGCATAATTTAACCCGCACCCTCGGCGGCGCTCCGGACGCTGCCCGAGCCCCCCTCGCTGCTCCAGCCGCCCGGATGGTGCCGATGTGAATCCCCGCGGGGCGCCGGGAGCGTGTGGGGAGTCCGGCCCGTCCCCGTCGTGCGGGCCCGGGGCGCTGCGAGACGTCAAAGCGCCGCTCCGCGAGGCTCCGTGACGTCACGGCAGGGCCGGGGCGCCCCGTGACGTCACGGCACCGCACGGCTCGGCGGGGTGGACCCGCAGACCCCCCCCCCGGCCCGCCAGCAAACTCTGAATGATTTGGGGTGATCAGTAACTCCCCCGTTTCTCACCGACGAGGTCTAAGCCCCGAAGCGGCCCCCCCGTCGGGGCGGTGCCCGTGGAGGGGTAAAGCCCCCCCTTGGTCCCCATGCGGGGCCGCCCCTGACCGCTGCCTCTCTCCGCAGGACGATGGACAGGCCGCC
>VZTH01010895.1:84318-137749 GCA_013397815.1 Aleadryas rufinucha
ATTTCCTCTGCCCACCTCCCCTCCCGCCTGCTTCACCTCTCGCTGTGTGGACCATCACCCCCCATTCCTGTTGGAAACAGCGCTCTGGGGCAGTGTCGTACCGTGTGAGTGAATTCCTGCCTTACGAATTTTGGTTTTTACAGCCCTGTCCCTTTCTCTGCCACCCTCCCCTTGGATTTCTGCATTTTTTCTGCAGAAATGAAGTAACCAGACCTGGTACCCTGAGTCTCAACCCACTGTGGATGTGCTATTTAGAAAACACATTTGTTGTAATGTGTGTGTATATATAAATATATATATATAATGAATATATCAAGAATATTTCTAAATAAAGTTTTACAAAGCAGCCTCCACTCGCTGACTGCCTCTGTCCCACCTCACCACTTGAATCCATCATTACTTTGGTGTTTTTTCCCTGAGTGCTGCGGGGTGACGATGCCAGGGTGGCCCATTCCCAGTCAGTCAGAGACATAAACAGGCAACAAAAAACGTTGCAAAAGGATCTGCTAATTTTTTTTTCTTGCTTGACTCACGCCATCCAGCCTGGGCCAGGCTTCTGCAGAGAGAGCAGGCGGGAGGAAGAGCGCGCAGGGCCGGCAGGAAGGAAGGCGGGCGATGAAGCAATGCCCCGCCGCAGGCGAGCGTTACCAGCCACCCCCACCTTACCCCCAGCGTGTTATTTGCAGGTCCCCCAAAGGCTCCAGTGTCCTTTTCCCTTCTTTTGGCAAGGCTGACTCTGCAAGGAAGGGGCTGCTGGGGGCCATGCTACTTCCCTTCGCACCATGGCAGGCACTCGGCCACGATTTAACGGGCAGTGAGAGTAATTCCTCTTTTTTTAAGAGAGAAATTATCACAGCCACGTGCACAAGTGCTTTTAAAAAATATACAGCATTAATTAGAGTGTTTGCAGGCTAAGTGGTCCATTGAACATGTGTGTGTTTATATATATATATATCTCACATATATACATATATATTTTATATCTATACCTACAGCACCATGGTGCTGATGGTGGCTGACAACATACTGAGCATGGAGCAGATGAGCAGGAATGGTACCACAAATATTTTCTTGTCTTTAATTTCTATGAATTACAGAGTTGTCTATTTAAACAAATCCTTTAGAGTATCCCTTGCTTTTTTAAAGCCTGCCCCCCAAAAGCTTAGCCGCTAACTCCTCTCCTCAGCAGCCTGGTAGCCAACACCTGATTTTAAGGTTTCTGGGTGAAATTTCCCCCCAAATGGAAGAGAGGACCCTGTCTCAGGCTCCAGCCTGGGGGTGCAGGGAGCCCTGTCCAGGCATAGCCCCAGATGAGGGATATGGAGTGCCCCCTTCACAGCAAAGCCCCACAGCCAGGACTGGGCTGGTTTCATCCCAGGCACTGGGACAAGGTGTGGGGCAGTGTGTGGATGCTGGGTGTTTATCTGGAGCTGGGAGATCATAGCTGTACATTTGGGTGAACCCTTGTCTCCCATCCTGCTGCCAGCCCAGCATGAGCTGATAGCTCACCCACCGGTTATCTCTGCCTCGCACCTCCTGCCTCTCTCCCTCCCTCCTTCCCTTGCCGGGACAATTCTCCTGTCACCTCCCCCTTCTGCTTTTTTTGCTTTCTTCAAGTAAAACGTTCTTAATGGCCACAAGTCTTTTGCAACCAGCAAAGGAAAAAACATCCTTAAGGGAAAAATACCTGCAGGGTGAAAGCTTCAAACCACCCTGTTCTATAACCTAGGGAAAGGGCTGAGAGGCTTCCAATGCCACCTGCTCCATGGTGCGATGGTCAATGTGCTTCACTCTTGATTGACCCTGGTTGTGGGGAGATCCTGAGTGCTGCTGTGCCAGGACAGGCTCCAGGGTTGTGTCCCCAGATGGTGGATTCATGTTGGCCATGCTGGAAAAAGTATCCTTCTTCCAGCATCTTTTTCTCCAGGGCATCTGGACCTTGCTGCAGCTTGGTTACCAAAAATGCAAATGTCACAGAAGGTATCAGACATTCACCTGTCTTTGTGTTTCTTTTTAAAAGTAATTTTCAAAAGCCCTTCCCATTCTTGTCTTCCAATGAAAAGTTTAATTAATTTCTCATCAAATGGTAATTTCTTTTTACAGTCATGTTGTGTTGCAAATGGTGATGTGCACTGCTCTGTAGATTTAAATATATGGGGAAAAAACACCAACCCAACCTGGCTTTTTCTCTGTTTATGCAAAACAGGAAAGAAAGCTGGGAAAAGCACCCTAAGGTCCTGGTTTCCATGGCACAGAAGGGATCAGTGCAGCAGGAGGGCAATGGCCTGGGTGTCGTGGGTGGCATTGCCCTCAACAGGGACAGTGCTGGGGTTCATCTCTCACTGGTGGCACCACATGGTGATGGGGGTTCTGGCCTGCAGGGCAGGAAATTTTCTGGGAAATAATGGCTTCTTCACAAACTTGAAACAGGTGCACGTAAAGGTATTTTGTTCATCCAGTTTTCTAATGTGTCCCAGGAACTCGGTGACATTCAGGCTTCCAGTGGCAGAAAATTTCCCTTAAAAGCACATGGTTGACACAGGGGAGTGAGAACAGAGGGGACTTGACACTGAGATAAAACTGAGTTAAAAACCAGAGAGAAGGTGGGAGGAATGCTTATGTCCGAGACAATTAAACAAGAAACACAAAACCCCCAAATCACCCCAAATTTGGGCAGCTTCTATTTTCAAGCCTCATTATGTATTTTTAATTACAGCCTTTCTGGCAAAACCATGTTGAGGGCAGCCTCCACTGGCAGCCCTGCCTGGGAACACCACCGAAGCCAGGAGCAAGGACCTGCTTCATTAAGGGCATTCCCACGTAATCGAATTAAATATGCTCACGGAAACGACAGGACCCAAACATTCCCACCCCGGCAGCCGATGAGAAAGCTTCTCCTCTTCGCTGTGACAGGCCAGTGACAACAGCAGGAGTAATTTATGGCTCTCTGGGACTGCTCGATCTGCTCTGCATCCCGGGGCTCATCCCTGACATTCCCACCGCCACACAAAGGCTGCAGCCGGCCAGTGGTGCCCAGGGGACACCGCGCTGTCACACGCAGCAAGGAGATGAGCAGCGAGCAGGATCCTCCCTCTCCTCCCAGCCTTATTCTTTCTCTCTGGTCCTCCTGCTTCTCCTTTCACCTTATTTCTCAAACCCCATTTTTTTTTTAGTTTCCATCCCAAAATTGGGATGGGAGAGCAGGGCTAGGGGTGGATGGGAGAGGATGAGGATGCTTTGAGACCGCAGGGGCTCATGAGGAGGGACCTGCACCACTGATGGGGATGCAGGAAACCTCTTGGGGGTGGGTCGAACAGGCACTTTCAAACTTGTCCCCCCGGTAGACATTCCTTTTCCCCTGCTCTCGGAGCTATTCTCAGCCGCCCCAGTGACCTTTCCGGGGAACAATCTACTATTGTGTTTTGGTGAAGCCCAGCCTCTATTTTTACACTCTGTTTTGCTGATGCGGGCGCAGGGAGCGAGACGGGAATCCAGCAGGAAATGGGAGGGAGCGTCTGGAGCATGGTTAGAACTGCCCCGGCGCTTTGATGTGCCGTGGCCGAACCCGTCCGGCAGCGCGTGGTGGGGCCGGGGGCTTCTCTCCCTGCCCGTCCCTCTGGTAAATCCCGCACGGCACCAGCTTAATCTGGCCGTGCCAAGGTGGGAATGGGTCCTGCAGCAAAGGGCTTTTGGCAAAGGGACAGGCAAAGCCGCGATGATACCGTGCTCCTCAGTGAAGGCACTGTAAAATGAAAGGCAGATTTCTGCTGGCATTGTGTAGCTCAAAGAATGCTGGAAAGAAGGGAAGGGGGTGACTTGGTGACTGGGCTAGGAGAGGTTTGAAGACATGCCCAAGGGTGTCTGGGAAAGCCATTGCAGAGCATCCTGGCTTGCATCACGTGAAATGAGCAGGCTGGAGGTGGCAGGTCTTCGTGTGAGGTGCTGTCAAGCCGTGGTCCTTCCTGGTGTGGGACCTGGAGCTGGGCTTGCCGGGTGTGAATGGCTCCAGAAATGCCAAGTATCACAGCCTAGAGTGGCTAGGGGAGCGTGGCTGCCTGCACTCCCTGTTTACCCTGTGTTTGTGGCAGGGAACAACAGAGTCCCACTCCAGATGTATATCTGGGAAGATGGCCAAAGCCCGGGGAAGGGAAGGGAATGTGTCCAGCCCTGCAGCTGTTCTGCTTCCACCACTGTCACCACCTGCAGCACAGCCCCTGAGGCAGGAATAGGACCCTGCTGCCCAGAGCTTGCCCAGAGCCCACAGAAACCAGAGGTAAGGTCATCCTGCATGTCTGAATGGTGCAGTCATGGTCTCACCCACTGCCCATCCAAGGCTGCCTGGAGGGAATTGGGAGCAAGGGGATGCTTTACAGCAGCTGTCCCATCTCCAGAGCACTTTGCTTGCTGTGATATATCCCTTCACACGCTGCTGTAGCTGAAACAAAACACATCAACACCATTCCAGCTGTGTCTTGCAACCATCCAGCATCGCAGCACCACTGCTCTGAGCACCCAGCCTGCTCCATCCCTGGGAATGGCATTGAAACAGAAGCTGAAGGCCAGCGGGGGTGTCCTAGGGGGTGGATGGAGACAGTCAGCAGCGTGCCATTGTGGATGCTGTGGGCGGGAAGCGCCTGCTCGGGATGGGGAAGGCTCTGTGCTTGCCGGGTGTGCAGTTGGTGAACTGGTGCCCTGTGCACGCTGGGCCAGGGAGGAGGCGAGGAACAAGCCTGGATGAGGCTCCAGTGTGGACATGGCTGAGGTGTGTTAGCAGTGACACATCGGCACAGCCACCTGGGTGACAAGGAGTCACAAACACACGCTCCACAAACAGCTGTCCGTGCACACGGCAGGTGAGTGTGCACTGACTTGCTCACACATGCACAGCCCGTGTGCTCTTGCACTGCAATGGTGCACAAACACAAACATTCCTTTTTGCACGTCCCACTCCTGTGGGCGTGTCCATGGATGCCCAACTGCAGACAGCCCTAAACACACGTTTGGATGGATGCGGAGATGCAGTCCTGCATGTGTCTTCAAGCCACTCAAGCCCATGACATGCTCACACACATGTCCCCTGCCCCTTGCACGTTGCCCTGCTGGTTGTCCCCACCAGACGAAACAACGGGGTGGTTTTGCTTTCGGCTGCCATCAGCAGAAATCACTCACAAGCTGCTCCCTGCCTCATCCTAGCAAACCCTGAGCTGCTTTTTCCCTCCCTGGGTTTGGTGGCACCAAACCATCCAAAGCAGGTCCTGGATGTTTTTCCCGGGGTGTTTCCAGGGCGGCAGGAAGGCTGGGCTGAGCCGTGGCAGCCGTTGCTCCTATCTCGGCTCTCTGCCCGTCCCTGGGACCACCCTCCAGCTGGCTCCATCCCGCTCCGAGCTGCTCCCCTCTATCGCTGCGTGCAGGTGCCGCGGGATGGGGATGAGGCTCTACATCCACACACCCCAAGGGACGGGTGGTGTGAGCGGGAGCGTGTCTGTCCCCTCCAGCGGGGACACTGTCCCCTCGCTGGCACTGCCAACGCCACCGCCCTGTCCTCTGCTCTCTCTCCAGCAGGAGCTCGCAGTCGACGCCTTCCCAGTGCCGTGTCGCGGGGGGTCGCAGCGGACTTGCCCCACGCCTGGTCCCACCCGAGCCCCTCGCCGAGCCCTCGAGGGCGCTGCTCTCCCCGGGCAGCCACCTCCGGTCGGGCGCCTCCTTTGAACAGGTCTGGGGGAAGCCCCGCTGGCAGATAAACGGCACATCAAACCCACCGCAGCACCAGCGCTTCCTGCCCGCGGGGCGGGGNCCCCCGCCCAGCGGCCCCGCGGGAGCGCAGCGCCCGCCCCGGCGTTTGTTAAACACGGGGTTCGTGTTTTCTTGGTGTTTTCCAAATAAAGTGTGTTCAGAACTGTCCTTTTCCCTCTTCCTTTTTCCTTTTCTTTCTCCTTTCTCCTCTCCTCTCTCCCATCCCCATTCTCCCTTTCTCCTCTTCTCCCCTTCTCCATTCCGCCCTCTCCTTTTCCCCTCTTCCACCTTCTACAGGTATTCCTGGGGTTACCGCAGGCAGGTAATCGCTACGTTAAACCCACTCTGTTTGAACACTGCGGCTATTTTCCTGCAGAATTTTGTATTTTGGGGTAGAAAGGCAGAGAGACAGATCGGGACAGCTGGTGTTCCCCCCTGCTCAGCCAGGCTCTGGAGGGCTCAGTGCTGTCTGCAGTGGGTTCTGTGCCTGTTGTCACCGGTTCCCCGTTGGCTCTGGCAGAGGAGGACAGGCAGCCNACCGGCGCTCCCGGCCCGCGGGGCGGGGGCGAGCCGGGGCGGAACCGGAGCAGAGCCGAAGCGGAGCAGAGGTGGAGCGGCTCCGAAGCGCAGCCGGAGCAGAGCCAGAGCGGAGCCGGAGCCGGAGCAGTTCCGAAGCGGAGCTGGAGCCGGAGCAGAGGCAGAGCAGCTCGGAAGCGGAGCCGGGGCAGGAGCGGAGNTCCCATCCCCATTCTCCCTTTCTCCTCTTCTCCCCTTCTCCATTCCGCCCTCTCCTTTTCCCCTCTTCCACCTTCTACAGGTATTCCTGGGGTTACCGCAGGCAGGTAATCGCTACGTTAAACCCACTCTGTTTGAACACTGCGGCTATTTTCCTGCAGAATTTTGTATTTTGGGGTAGAAAGGCAGAGAGACAGATCGGGACAGCTGGTGTTCCCCCCTGCTCAGCCAGGCTCTGGAGGGCTCAGTGCTGTCTGCAGTGGGTTCTGTGCCTGTTGTCACTAGTTCCCCGTTGGCTCTGGCAGAGGAGGACAGGCAGCCGAGTCTCCTGGGATTTCAGCAGAGGTGAGGTGACCCTGTGAAGACTCACACTTCCCAGTGGGAGCGCCGGTGGCTGTGCCAATGCCCTGCTATTTATTGAGCTCTAATTAATGTCCCACCCAGTCCTGGAAACAGCCTCTCCTCCTCAGTCCCAGGCAAAGGCATCTCTCAAGGGTCTTTACCTTTTGTCCTCAAAACCTGTTCAGGGCTGGACCCAAGAGCAGCGTGTTCTGAGCTGCTGTGGCACAACGGCACACTTTGGCATTGTTCAGCCCTTTCCTATCAACCCTGTCCCTCCTGCAGGAGCCCTGGATCCCTGTCCCCATCTCCCGGTACTCAGCTTGTCTGCAGCAGCAACCTGAGGGGGCCGGCAGCCTCCAAAGCTTCAGAAATGGGTTAAGGTTCCCAAAAAGCTCCCCTAACTTCAATACACCCTGAGAAACGCCTTTTTCAGGTCTTGGACTCACATGAAATCCCTCTGGCTTTTCCACGTCCCTCCCACTCCCTTCCCCAGCAATAGAAGCCACTGCTCAGAGGAGATGACAACGTGATTTCCCCCCTCTCCTCCGTTACCTGCATCTGTTTGCTTGGGTGGTAGCCAGAAAAGTGACTTCATGCATTCAATCTTTTTCCCCCCGCCCTTTATTTTTCATTTTATTTTTCTACCAGCCCGAGGCTCCCGCCTGTTGTAGAGGCGAGGGGGAAGCATCCCGGCCAAATCCTGCCCCTGTGTTATGGTAATCGCGGCTGCCACCCAGCAGATGCAGCTCGTTGAAATAAAAAGGCTGTTTAACAGGCACGGAGAAGGAGAGGGGAGCTTTTGTTTGGCACTCGCCGGGGCTGGAGTACACTTGTAAAGCAACAACTGGAGCTCGTTGAAAAGAAGTGGAGGTTATTAGATTCATTTCGCTTGCTGCCGACGGCCCTGTTATTTTTTTCCCTTCGTATTCCAAGCAAAAACCCTGGTGCTGAGAAGGAAGAGGAGAGAGATGCCACCTGAAAACCTGCTGCCTCTGCTGCTGACCATGGGCATAGATAGGGCTGGTGCCTGCTGGCAGGGTTCTGGTTGATTGGAGCCCAGAGTTCAAGGATGCTTGGGCTGGTCTCCTGTGTTGGGGATGCTCCTCACTCTGCTCAGGGCCCCTTCTTTTTCCCAGTAAGGCTGTGGGGCTGGAGGAAGGAAATCACCTTCCTCAGATGGTGCTGAGCAGGGATGCCCTAATGAATGCAGGCTTTTCTCTACCCATTGGGGACCTAGACAGTCACGCAGGAGTATCTTCCTCACAGGACATGGCCTTTCCTGATGCTCCTCTACCTTCCAGGACGCTTGGTCCCGCCTGTTGTGAGACAGCAGAGTTAAGAATACTCAAGGGCACATTTAACTGTGCTTGGAGCTATCAAAGCACAGGGCTTGTCACCAGCAAAGGAAGTCCAGAATTTGTCAGAGCTTGGACAGAAACAGGTTGCTGATGGGGAGGAAAGAAATTCAAGTGACTGCAGAAGCTGGGATGACATAAACCCGCATCCTTGGGGGTTATAGTGTCGGTTTGAAGTGTTGCGGTTTTGGATGAGAGAATGACAGAAAGTAGTGCCATGGGGTTTTTATCTTCCCCCAGGTAAGTGGGGACAAGAAAATGATTAGATGGCTTGGAATTCTTTCCCTTGTTCCCTCTACCTACCTGTCTATCCCTCTGTCTTGATGCATCTCTCACCAGCCCTCTTTGCGCTGAAAAATAGCAGCGATCCCCTTCAGCAGCCAGGAATAAAATCAATACATCCCCTCTCCAATTCAGGTAGCTGTCCATAAATCTTCCCAGCTTCAGGCTGGTCTCCTAGGACTCCCACATCATCTGGGAACATATTTAATCAGCTGAGATGATCAGTGCTGTTTGTTGCCCAAAGGCCCTTTGAACTCTTTGTCTCCTCGATGAATGATGCTCAAACCCCGTGAGGGTTTAGCCAGACTGGCCCATTCTGTGTGACAAGTCTCAGGTGAAAAATGCTGGGAGCTGGCAGTGCCCAGCAAAGTCCAGCTGCGAGCCCAGGGTGCTGAGAAGAGTCACAGCCCCTCTGCCAAGGCTTTATCCCCACATCTTCCCGTGGCCCCTCTCTTGGCTCTCTGCAAAGCTCCATAAACCCACAGTGGCATGAAGAGCACCCAGCCTGGTGCCAGAGGAAGAGAATTATAGCTCCTTTTGGGAAGGCTTGGCATGGGCTGGAGGGGGTGTATGACATCACAGCCCACTCATCCTGGGGCTGCAGGCTTGATTTTCAGCATATTTTAGTGCATTTTAGGTTTTAGCTGATTGGGAATCAGTCCCATGCAGTGGCGTTGTTGAGAGACTTCTGGGAGAGGTTTTCCACACTAGTCCAGCCCTTGGAAACACGGAACTGAGCATCGCTTAGGATCTCACCTCCAGGAAACAAATCTAGAGCTGCCCCAAAGCAGCAGGACTCTTGGATCAGTTTTCAACCAGGGACATGCTGAGGGGCCACCTTCAAAAGCTGAGATTCTCTTCTAGGTTGTGTTGAAGTTGTGCTGGAGGTGGCTTCCCCTGCCTCCCCAACAGCCTCCAAGCAACTCAGCCTCGTGAGATCCAGCCAGGTCCTCGCCCCAACTCCATCCAGCTCTGGCCCAAGGGGTCAGTGTTTCCAAAGGCTTCTGCACTCCATAAATCACAACTTAGCCTGGACCACCATCAAGACAGGCAAAATAACATAATCTGCCCACACATTAGGGTGTTGGAAAACAATAATCCAAGAAGGAAACACATTATCTGGCCTTGTTACTTTACAAAGTAATTTAAATTAATTTTTCCCTAGAGTGGTTAGGGAGCACTGCAACTTGCCCTTGTCTATTCTCTCCGGCTAATGAAGCTTTACCAGAGACTGCTCGTGAATTCCTATTAAGACCTCATCTTAGAGGTTACAGGGCAAAGCAATTTCTGCTCCTGGGAAAAATGCCTATGAATTTGTAATTGTAAGTCCATATTTGACAGGGATTAGCATCTGAAAGGGGTAGAGTGGTGGGTAGCAGAGAAAACATTATTTCAATTAGCTGAAGTAAAACAACTTAACATCTGATTATAGTTTACACTTTTAATTTTCTCCTATTCTGGCATCTGAGATAATTATTTCCTGGAACTTTCCACCCTCACCAAGCCAGCCACCTCTCCCTTCTCCTCCTGTTGTTCATCGTGGTTGAGATTCACACGTAAATGGTTGGTGAGTTGGGTTTTTCCCTTTCCTTTCTTCTCTCCAGTCACTGAATTTGGGGCTGGTGTAGAGGATGCTGCATCAAATCACACTGAAACCGGACACGATATTTCTCTTCATGCCAAGGAGGTGGAAGATGAGGAGGAGGAGGCTTTGCTCCGCATCCAGGCTCATGGTCAGGCTTGTGCCCAGCAGCTTGACATGGTGCCAGTGCCTGACTCTCCCAGGCAGAGCCCCAATGCCTAAAGATCCTCTCTGTGCTCAGAAATTACTTCCAATTCCCCCTTTTCCTCCCACCCCTTGGCCTTAGCCTTGAGCTCAGCTGTGCTCCATTTATTTTTTCGTGGCTTCTTGGTCTCCTATTTCCTAATGACGATGCAATCAGTTTTTGGGTGGGAGATTCCTCGTGAGAAGGCTTGTTGTTATTTAAGGAAGATCATGAAATCCATCCTTAATGAAAGGACAGGAGAAAACCCTTCCACCAAGTTACACTGAAGCCTGAGATTATCATTTTTATGGGCTTCCAATCTTTCCTGCCTCATGTCTTATCAGCAAATGCAGCTGGAGGCTTCAAAAACCCTCCCAGCTTGCTGCTGATTTTATGGGATGAAGATTAGAGATGATCGGATAGCGAATTATTCATTCCATTCGATATCCCTGGGCAGGAGGGAATATCCAGAGCAAAGTCAGCTCCTTTCTCCCTTTCTGAGCATCACACATTGGGATCCTTCCTATCTGCCACTCCAGCAATGCAGCAGTGCTTTTCCCCACACTCAGAGGTGATTAGGGGTGCAATATTCCCTCTGAGCAGATGGAAAAGCCAGGGGCAATCCCAGATGTGGGCTCATCCCCCAACAATAAGGCAGAGCAGAGGCAGGTGGGGTTTCCTCTTGTTTCAGGGATTTTTAGTTTGATTCCTCCCAGCCCAGGGCAAGGCAGGGCAGATCAGGTAGGTGCTTTATCAGCCTTAGCTTTCCAAGGCTGTGGGCCCTGAGGCTGATGTGAACGTGCTGTCAGAGCCCTGGCAGCTCTTGACATCAGGGACAGAGGAGCAGGGAGCTCAGAGGGGACAATGGACAGAGGAGAGAGACCAGTGCTGCCCTTAGATGTAGGGAGCAGCAGCATCAGGCCCCAGCACAGACACTGGAGGGCGTGAATGCTGCCCAGAGATCCATCTCAAAATCAGCTGGTGTAAAAAATTTCATCCAGAATGTGCCACAAAATACTCATGGGCCACAGCAGTGCTGCTGAGCAGAGCTTGAGGGCAAATGAAGGCCATACCAAGATGAGGCTGGTGTGGGATGATGCCCTTTTGGCACACTGTTGACACTGGGGTTTTCAACAGCACAGACATAAGAAAATACACTGCAGTTTAAAGGCATTTTTTAAAGAGTAGAAGCTGTGATAGATGGAAACCCTGAGCAGGAGCTGCCTTTTTCTGCTGCCTTTTACCCACACTGGCACACTGAGCCAAGAAAATGCCCTTTTCACAGTGGTTGTAGCTCCTGGTTCTCTCCTGGCAGCATCCATGGCAGGCAGGATTTGAAAGACAGGCGTCAATGGGAAATGAGAGAACTCTGGCACAAGCAAGGAATATTTGGTTTGGACGGCAAATGTCAAAAGAAACAAGCAATTATAAACTGGGTTTGTGGGGTTTTAATTTTTTTTGTGGGTTTTTCTGTTGTGGGGGTTTTTGTATGTTTTGTAGCAACTATTGAAATGTAATAAATTTATAATTACTTTTCTAGGAAAAATACAATCACTTCTTTAGAGGACGTTCAGGTTTGCTCTCAGATAGTATTTTTGTGTTTTTATGGCTCTCTGGGAGACAGGGAGGAAATGGAGAGGATGAAAGAGGAAAGGAAGGAGGGAGGAAGGAAGGAAGTAAAGGAGAAAGAAAAACAATTTCCATTAAAACACGGAGTCCCACAATGTTTTTCAAACTGGCATCTGTGCTTTGAGATGTATCATCCAGGAATGTTGCTTTGAGCAAATACTAATTTTTCCTAAAAGTTACGTATTTTTTAGGGAAAATAATCACCAATTTTTGGAAGATGTTAGTGTAAAGCCTGAAATTCCAATCCCTGCTTTGTGCAGGATCTGTTGTACAGGCAGCTGCTCACATGGGTCCTTGAGAAAGGACTGAGCTGGCTCTGGCTCCACTTGGCTTTGATGAAATGCTGCCAGGGTGATTTGTCCTTCTGTGCCTCGGTTTCCCTCAGCTCTAAAATGGGCCTGTAGGGCTTTGAGTCACCACGGCTGGGTGATGCTGAAGGCTTAAATGAGAGAAACAGCAAGACTTCCAGCACACTGCAGCAGGAACACACGGCTGCTCGTCACTGCAGGTCCAAAGCCACAGCCAGGATGACAAAAGCAAAACCCTGCTGGCAAATAATTTGTTGGAATTTCAGACTTTGCCCCTGCAGTGAGGCTGCTACAGTGACTTGCAGCTTCTCATCCCCCCCAGGCCAGACCCAGGGATATGCAACCAAGGAGGTGCCACGGGAGCTTTGTCACAAAGGCACATACCTTCCTAGTGGCTGCGGAGGCTAAACATGCTTTGGAGCACAGAGCAGCTTTGAGATAAGCACTGAGTGATTCCCTGGCCTCATCAGTGAGCCCAAAACGATTCAACTATTGAATTGTCCTAAATTTCTTATAAATGTGAGAACGTGCAGTTGGTGAAGTGTTATTTGCTCCTCCGGGTGGAGCCAACAGCAAGACCACTGTCTGGAAGGCACAGAGCCCTGCCTTCATCCCAGGGTCTGGTCTGTCATGTCCTACCACCCCAACACACCATGGCATGTGGGTGGATCCTTGAGACATCCCTGTCTTCAGGAAATCAGCCCGGAGTCCCTGGAGCTATGCTGGGCAGAGCCCTGGGGTCATAACACAACCCAGATTACACGTGGGGGACAAGGAGCCTCAGGACCCAGCCCCAGGCAGGGGAGTGGACAGCAACAGCAGAATGTCTCAGACCTTGAATTTCCCAGGGGCAGCAGCAGGACCGGCTTCTCTGGGACTTCTGATCTGCTGATAAAGCCTTCTGCTCCAAACACCAGGCTGCTTTTGCTGGGCTTTTGCAAAGAGACAAGCAACAGGCAGGCAGCAACGATGGCCAGCTCTGCATGCTTTCCCAGATAATGTGGAAGCAAGTCATGGGGAACCCAAAGTTCACTCTCATTTTCACTTACTCACAAACCATTCCTTTTCCTCTGTAATATGATTAGATTGTTTTACAGGGCCTAATTATGGGCCAGCCCCTGTTGTGACACTTCCTTGCTGGGTGCAGCAGGAAAGTCCCTGCCCCACAGAGTTTGTAAGCAAAAATTAGCAGGATTGGCAGTGGGGTTATCCCACACTGCAGTTGGGGACCTGGCCATGGAAAGGAATTTGGGAAAGAGTTGGGAATTGGCCTTTGATCTCATGCAGCTCAAGTCAGATCTGGTTTGTCTTCAGGATAAATGATATTACTGTAAATACAGGGTAAAGAGTTGAGATGAAGGAGGGCAGTCCTCCTCCAGTGGGTGTGTATTCCTGAGGGTGCTGCACATTCCTGAACGTGGATCCCATGTGGATAAAGTGTTATTTGCTCCTCAGGATGGAGCACCACTCAGGGTCCCTGGAGGGGAAATCATCAGACCCAGAGGCTGAGGGCTCAGATGCTGCTGAGGGGTTACAAAAATGCTGTGACACACCACAAGAAGAGTGACAATGAAACCCCTGGCTCACAATTTAACAATTTCCTTCAGGAGCAACTGAAGTTTCTCAGCTGTGAAGCCAAATATCTTTTATTCTTCCTGTGGGGTGGGTTTGCCAGACATCCAAACCTGACATGGGCTGGAAAACTGCTTAACTCAGGACCTGCAACATTCTCTGTCCTGCAGCATCTGTGCAGGTTTTGTGAAAGGCAAGCCTCGCTGCCTGATGCAGCTCTTTGGCTGTTTCTACCTCTTCTGGTATTGAAGAAATTTTGGAGACAGCCCTAATGACTCAATAGAATAAGGGCTGGGTTTGCTCTGTTTAATAGTGTCACCATTAAACAAGGTGTGGGAGGTGAGACACAATACCCAGCACCGAGTCTGGTTTATTAATTGGATGTTTTCAAGTCACAGATGTGTTTTGCTGGGTTGTTAGTGACACTTGCTGCAAAGAAAAGAGCAAGGAAGTGAGTGAGGGTCCCAGAGGGTGAGAAGGGATGTCAGAGCTGGGGCATTGCTGCACCCCCCCTGTGGGGAGGGGACCTGGGGGACACCACGCTCCCCAAGCACCACAGCTTTACTGGGGAAGAGTTTTACCCACCTGGGTGTCGTTTTTTCCTCCTGGGCCGACACAAATATTTTGTGCCTGAGTTCCCTTCCACGCCCTGCCTGAGGGGACTGTCAGGTTCAAGTCACCGTGCCCCAAATTCCCCTCCGGCTTCCACAGAAGAAGGCAAAGAGGCACCTCCTTCCGCCCCTTCCCGCAGCAGGATTTGAATAAGCAGGTGAGAGCATCGGCCTCCCTCGTTAAGGTGTTTGATAATTGACCAGGCGCTCATTCCTGCGGGAGGGCGCCGTGCCCAAGTGCAGCGCCCGGCTCTTCCTCCGCGCCCCGGCCCTGCTGCCACCATGCCTGCCCGCTGCCTGCTCCTCCTGGGGCTGCTCCTCCAGCTGGAACCTGCCTTCTGCCAGGAAGGTAAGTGCTGGCAGCTGCCTGACATCCCGGGGAAACAGAGGCAGGGAGGTACGCCGAGCCCCGGGCAGGTGGGAGCTGCTGCTGGGGGACAAGGGACAGCTGTGGAAAAGCCTCTTGGGAAGGGAAAAGACATCCCATCTCCTGCCTAAGCTTTAGAGCTGGCTTCACATCAGGATGGGTGGGTGTCCTGTGGGTTGAGAGGTTTTGCCGGAGCCGGGATATAGAGACTTTCTACCTGTTTTGCTGAAGGCTGAAACTGCCACCTGAGGTTTATCTGAGCTGCTTGCACAGAGATAAACTGCTCTGATTTACCTCTGGCAGGACTGTGCACCGAGATGAGTAATCTGTTTTCTTAAGGCTTTTTTTCTTTCTTCCTTTTTTGTCACTCTTATCCTTGAGCAAGTGTTGTTCTGGGTCGCTCCCTGAGCGCTCAGATCCTCCTGTTAATCTGTAATTTGGATCATTGCTGAGGAGAGGGAGCAAATATTTTCCTCAGCAAATTGCCCACCTCTTCTCTTCCCAAACACTTAACGGAGAAACTTGCTATGGTTAGGGTATTATTTTCAGGAAATTCACTGAAGGGCTTCTCTAATGCTAGAAATAATGAGGAGTAATTAAAACTCATCTGGTGCTGCCAAAGTCCCGGAAAATTCCCTCCCCCTTTCTCCTCCTGATGCCCCAGCCCTGACCGCTCTTCCTGTGTTTGTTTACCAGCTTGCTGAGGATTTAACAGGCTAGGGTGTCCATTGTCAGCAGGGTTGAAAGTTTTGCTGTTGCTTGGAAAGAGTGGAAGAAAAAGAAATCCTTTAATGAGGATTCAAAGCCTGGCACAGCTTCCTCAGAGAGTGGAAAAGACAGGCCAGCCAAAGCTGTCCAAACACTTAGGGAAGAGGTGTTAAAAAGCGGGTCTGTGTCTTCAAATTAGCTGTTGAGTATGGAAATGGAATTGCAGCAAGTGCACAGGCTTATTTTGGCACTGGCAGTTCCCTTGGTCTGGTTTGTAGCTGCAGATGTGGAGAGACACGTCTGCCAGGGCTGCAGATTCCACATTGCTCAGTTTGGCTCAGGAGATCTTGTTTGTGAGGGAAAGCCCCATCATTACCACAGGGCAAAACAGAGAGGAGGCGGCAGAGCCTGAGGGACAGGCTGGCCCAGGAGGGGCATCCCCGGTAAAGCACTTTTCCAGGAACACAGTCCTGTTTCCACAGGTGAGACTCATCCTTTCAGCCACCCCTCCTGGCAGGGCAGCAAGGTGTGCTCGGTGGGACTCCAGCCAGGCAATGCCCCCGAGGGCTGGGACCCAAGCAGTCACTCCCTGGATAGATCCTATCAAGCTCTTGCTTCTGCCTAATCCCCATTCCTCCTTTCTTTTTGCTCATGAAAGTTTCCCAGCAGGTGTTTCAGCCCAGTGCAGAGGCATTTGCCATTCCCCTAGCACTCTTATCTCCCCTTGCAGCCAGGCCCTACATGGTCTCTCAAAGCCAGAACCCCTTGATTTTGGTTTGGTGTTTTCCCTTTTGGCTTTTGATGCTCTGGAATCTGGTGGAAACTGCCACACGAGTGAGATTTCACTCGCAAAAACATCCAGTGCCTCCTGAGCATGGTTGCTCCAAGGAGGTTTTCTACCACTTTTCTCCCCCCCTTCTTTACTGGAAGATCACGAGATGCAAATTTGGCAGTTTAAGTCATTGCTGACTTCATTCCATGGTTGACCTTGAACTCCTTTAACCCCAGCAGAAACCTCACGGAGGGCTGGACCTGACCACCCCCTCCTAGGCTTAGGCTGGAAACCCTGGGTCTGGCAGGAAAAATGAACTACAACTAATAAATAAATGTGGCCAACAGCCAAAGGCAGAGCGAGGGAGGATGCGAAGCGAGCCAAAACTCAGCCAGGAGGCAATAGGTGTGTTTGGGGCTGCACTCACAGGGGTGGTGGGCAGCAGGGCAGGAGCATCCTTGCCCACCAGTAGGGCAGGAGGGGAACTAACCCCTGCTCTTCCCCACTGTCACCACCCCTGGGTGCCATCACCACCAGCTACCAGCAGCAGCAGCCTGCTGATACAAAGGTATTTCAGTCGAAACATGCTGATACAAGAGGGAATTTCCATCTGAATTCCTCCTGCTTGAGCTTCTGCTCTGGGACCTTGCAGTAAACACAGCAAATATCTCTGTGGGGAGAGGGGGCTGAGAGATGCTACTCAGGGCTGTTCTCACAGCCCCTTGCCCAGGAGTGCTACTGCTTTCCAGACTGGCACTGCTGCTGAGTCTGCTGGCCAAGCTGATTTCACTTCCAAGAGGAAAAAAGAGCTCTGTTTTGGGGTTTGATGTTTTGTTGGTTTTTTTGTTGTATTTATTATTTTTTAAATAAAAGTATCTTGCAGTAAAGACTCAAGGAGTGTTACCACAGGACAGTCCCCCTCCCCAAAATCAGAGGGAGGAGGGGAGAGCTGTCAGCAGCAAAGCCAGTGTGAAGCTGGCTGTGGGTTAGGAGTCTGCACGTGCGGAGTACGCAGCCTACTCTTACTACTGCTAGTAAAGATAATTTTCTGTTTATAGCAGAGGTTTGTCTCCTGTGAGACAGAGGAAATGTTCAGTGTAAAGTTCCTGAGGGAGACTGAAGTACCAACTGCTCGTCCTGGGGCAGCTCAGCCTTGCGGGTGTCCCTGGCTGGGTCTGGGTCTGAGTGTCCTGAGGCTGACACTGGGGCTGGCAGGAGTCACCCTCCACCTGCCCCACCTGCCCATCCAGAGGGACCACGGTGTGTGCAAGGGTTGGTGCTTTCATCAGCAGATGAGGAAAAGCCAGGTCTGAGTAAATAGGAAATAAATCTCAAAGGGATGTGGCTGTGTGGACAAGGTGTCCTTCGGTGCTGATGTGACGGCATGTAAGGATGGGTTTGACTATGTCTGAATGCTCCATTGCCCAAAATCCAGTGGGAGGCAAGGAGCAGCCATCCCAGCAAAGGCTGGGACAAGGTTTCTTCTTCTCACTGCCCTGCCCTTGCATTCTTCCCACATCCAGGAATGTGTCTCCCAGCCTTCCCACCTGTGGCTGGATTCCTGCTTAGGTCTGGATAGAGAAAAATGAACTTGTGAGTCTGTTCCATCCCTGGGGGAAATGGGGATGTCCCGGTCAGCTCCCAGTGCCCCATCACCACCCTAATGCTGTTTGGGCCCCCCACCAGCCCTGCCTGGTCTTCCAGGTTCTTCCTGAGGTTCTTCCTCTGAATGGTTCAGCCTTCGATTTCTATCATAAATCATTAGCTGCTCTGGAAACTTGTTGAATTGTGCATTTTATCAAAATCCACAATGACAACTTTTTGCTGTGAGAGTGGCAACCAAATTTTACACTCTCCCTGTTATGGAGTCCTTATTTTACCAGTCAGTATTTGGAAAATATCCCAGGAATGATGTCTGTGGCATCTGCAGATGGAGAATAAGCATTTTGCTGAAACCCCTCCGCCTTCTTTCCTTTGGCAAACATTCTCCTTCTCTCCCTTCCTCCATGTCCCCAGCCCTTTTTTCCCCCATCACAGTGTCACCAGCCCCTCAAGGTGCATGTATATGTATTTGTATGTATATGTCAGGGTTTATGGGGCCCCAAAGCTGCAAGGCACAACATTCCACATTCAAACACCAGCAAAACCACTGTTATTTGCACTTTGTTTCATTGCTATCACCCAGGTAAGCCTGCCTGAATTGACAGCAACACGTTCTGCTCGGCTTTGCAGGATCAAGCTCTCATCTGGACCTTGCTGAAGCTGGATGGGAGAAGCGTGGCAGATAAAGCCTGAGGATGAATTTCTAACACGTGTCCTCTTCTTTCCCTGCAGCCCGGGGCAGCCTCCAGCCGTGGTCACAGGGTGTCATCGCAGTGGTCGTATTTCTGGTCCTGGTGGCCATCGCTTTCGTGGTCAACAGGTTCTGGTGTAAGGATAAAGTGTAAGTGTGGGAGGTCGCTTTGTGTTGGGCTTAACTGCCTTGGCACGTGTCACTTCCAGCAGCCTCTGTGCTTGTGCCAGGGCTGGGAACACTGTGTTTGCTGTGCCGGGAGGTGGGCGGGGAGAGCAAAGACTCCCTGTCCTCATCTCCCCGTCCTCTTCTCCCTGTCCTGGTCTCTGATCCCTGTTACTGATTGCCAGCTGTGAGCTTGCACCGTACAAATGCTGCCGTGAGAAAGCGCTGTGCTGGGAATGGGAAAGCCACAGCATCGCGGCTGGATTACATGGGAGTGGGTTCAGGGGGCTGGCCCAGCCTGGTTTTCTATGGCTTTGGGGGTGCAGTTCCCGTGAGCCTTATATCCATGGGATAATAAGCCCAAACCAGCTTTGTTTGCAGGGCAGACAGGGCCAAGTCGTGAGAACACACTGAGAGGAGCTGGGAGAAGAGGGAGGTAGCCAAGCCGTGGCAGTGCTCTCCACCTGGAGCCCACGGCACAGGCAAACGTGGTGTCTTTATTCATCCAAAAAAGGCTCTGTGGGATGGGTCATCTCTTGCCTGACGCTGACCAAGCAGAGTCACAGGCTGCTGCTCCTGCTCAGCCAAGCAAGGCCAACTGGCTAAGCTGCAGTAACCTGACAAAGAATCTGAGCCCAAAGGCGACAGAGGATAAAGACGAAAAGCACCCCACACCTGCTTACCGGTTCCTCTGCACTTGTGTGGTCACTTTGGGCTTTGCACCCTAAGGTGCTGGAGTCTTCTTGTACCTATGCATTCCTGCAGCCTCTCCAGGCTGAGGAAGTGGGGAGTTCGGGTGTACTCTGATGCTCAGCAGGTCAGCTTTAGCCACAGATGTATTTAAAACAGGTCCCTTTGGGATGCATTCCAGGCCAATGCATAATACATGTGTGTGTATGTATATTTATATGGTCTGATTTGCCCCTGTAGTCTTTGTTTCCCAAAAAGGAGCCTTTGTCCTCAAACTGAAGGAACCCCCAGCCCATGGAGTGGCAGGCAGGGATGGTGTTTCCCACTGCTGCCCGTGCCTGGCTGCCTTTTCCCTGCCTGGAGGCAGAGGATTCTGAGGAGGGCTTGAGGAGGGATGGTGCCTTGTTTTAATTAATCTGGCCTTTCTTCAGAAGAGCGGGAGCGAGGCTCGGCAGCCTGGAGCCCTGCCAGCTCTGCGCTGTCACTGTGACAGCAGCTATCAGCTCGAGCCTGTTTATGCCAGGCTGTTCCTTGGAGAAGCCTCTGAAATTGCCCTTGGGCAAGTGCTGGAGGAGGCAGGGATGTGCATGCAGGATGGACCTGCACCCACCCTCTGCAGCTAAATCCCCCTGGCGCTGCTCAGGCCACAGGCTTGCTCCAGAGCTGAGCTTTTGGAGCCTGGCTGAGGTTGAACACCCCACCCCTGCCCCGTGGTTCCTTCTGCAAGCGATCCAGACTCGCTTTTGAGAGAGAGCAGCTCGGCTGTGCTCACACGGACGTGCACAAGGACAGCCCTCCTGCGCCAGGGCTGCAGCACCAGCGGAGCCTTGACTGCTCTCTCCGTGTCCGTCGGGATCCACGGGGGACTATTTTGCAACAGATTACACAGAAATAGACTGGAAAAACCAGTTAGCAGGAGAAAACAATCCCACGTATTGACAATGAGTCGTGCTGACTGCCAGCACGGTGCTGGGAGTCACAGCTACAGAGACAGGGGTTGGCACTTGGCACAGCCTCTGCAAACCTGCAGTGAGGGTGTTTCTCCTTGTCCTTGTCCTGCTGGGAAGGGGCCTGAGCAGGGAGTCCGAGGACAGAATCACATCCAGGTCCCTGATTGTCTCCACAGTGTCATCACCACTAAGAGGCTGCTCCCCTGCATGGCTCCTTTGTTGCTCTGTCTCAGCTCCTCTCTTCTCTCCCTCCAGGGAAAATGCCGAGAACGTGGTGAGTGTGGAGGACAAGCCAGATGCTGTCACGTCCAATGGCCACGAAGGGAGATATGTATCAGCTGCAGCTGACTTCAGGTGAAGGACCTGCTCTGACCTCCTCCCCATGGCTCCCAGGCTGTGTTCTGGCCCTCTTGGGGACAGCACAGACATGCAGAGCTGTGGTCTTGCCTACTCAGAGTCTTACACATCCCAAGCACCTGCTTTTGGGGCTTTTAACCTTTCCAGGGGCTGAGCAGAAGGCAGTGAGGGAGTATCCCCTTCTCCCTCATCTCTCCCCATCCCTGCAGCTGAGCCCCACAATCCATCCACCGCCTCACAACCTGCTATGCCACATTTTTCTTTTGCTACATCACACTTTTCTCAACAGAGGAAACCATCAAAAGTGACCACAGGTCACCACATTGATGGTGACAGTCAAAACAGCCCTCACCAAAAATTAGAGCAATTCCCACCCCACACTTGGCTTCCCTGCTGTCAGGGTGACCACTGTGCTCCCCACCTCATGCCTCACTCAGTGCACAGCTGGCACCAGCAAAGTCAGGACCTCAGTGGTGGCTTTGGGGACGCTGGTCTTGCTGGGACTGAGCTCAGCATGGCGCTTGTCCCTCTTGATGCAGGTCCAAAGAGAACCAGCACGCCTACGAGAACACCGTGGAGCCTGAGGAGAAGGTGATCACCACGGCCATGTAGCAGCACCCACCAGCCGCCCTCCTCTTCCTCTCGATTCGCTTCCTGCTATTGCGATGGGCGTTTTCACAGACACCCTCTGCACTGGCACCCCCCGTGAGTGACGGGGCCCTGACCTCTCCACAGCACCACCACCTCCTGATCTTCTCCTTTCCCACCCCTGGGACATGCTCTTCTCCCCTGGGGCTGGTGTCCACAAGGGCATCGGTCCCCAGGAAAGGTCTGGAGGTGCCACCTCTCCTGCCTGGTTGTCGCCCCAGCTGGTTGGCGAGGTTGATGTCCCAAGTCCCAGGAGGGTGTTGAGCTGTTCAAGACACAGAGGGGATCCCGCTGGGTGCCTGGGACCTCCCCACGCCCCCAGCTGCCCTCCAGGGAGCTGCTGATGGAAAACCTGCTCTTTTCTCCCCAGTTCACCCTCCTTTTTATGACCTACACCATGCATTTTAAGGTCAGAACAAACCTCCCCCTCTGTACATATCTTCCCGGTGAGCAATAAAGAGAATTGTTGCCTATGACAGCAAAGAGGGTCATTCTGCTAATCAGCCAAAGGACTTTCTGGCATCTCACAGCTCTCCCAGCCTTCAGGCAGTTGGGAGAATGAAGGACATCGGGGAATGCTCAGCATTTGGACTGCCCCAGAGCCTCAAAGGGATGTGTAGGGAGATGAGAACATCATTCCCCTCCATATGCCAGGTGGGGTTACTGAGCCACAGAAACAATCCAGCACTTCCCAGTGCTGCTTAATGGGTGAAAGGCAGCACTCCCTGAATCCCACTGACCACAACATGCAGCCCTACAGCCAACTGGGAGCCATTTCCAGGGCTGGAGGCTGTGAATGGCAGTCACTTATCAATGCTGCCAGGACGTGGCCGGGGGCTGCTCCGGGCAGTGCTGGCTATCCCGGGACAGCTGGCCATAGTGCAACCTGCTCCTGCCAGGCTGTTCATTAACCAGGCCCTGTCTTTTGCTGTGGTGGGGACAGTGCCAGGGCCACCATGGGAACAACAAGCGTTTCTAAGCTGTGGCATTTGTAGATTGAAATGAGAGACCTCTGATGCCTTGGCCATCCTGGAACATGAGTTACTCCTGTGGCATGCAGGGTCCTCTTCCTGACCAGTGAGGAAAGGATTAAGGGACTCTGCAATCAGGGGCAGCCCAGCTGGAGCAGTTGGGATGGGAGGTTTATAAGAGGGGAGTCTTTGGCAGCCCCTGGTTTTAAGGGGAGCAGGGTGTTTTCAGGGCTCTGCTGTGCACTTCCCACAGGTGAAGCTGCTGATGTCTCTAGCAGGTGGTGACCCAAAAAGTCAGGCAGGAGCCTTCCAGTAACAGACCCACCTCAAAAGGCATTTTCCCTAGAGCCTGAGGTAGGTGAGTATTTCAAAAATGCCCTCAAAGACTTGGCATTAAGAAATCACAGCTCCAGTTGAGAAATTGCATGGGAGTAGAAGAAAACAGGCAGAAGGGTTAGAGGGGTCAAGCCCTCAGACGTGGAGGCAGGATGGCTGCATCCCCAGCATCACGTCAGAGCTGTTTCCATCTACCACTCTCCCTTGGGTAGCTGGAGGCTGAGCCAGCCCCAGGCTGGGTCCTGGACCACCCCACTCGTGCCCCTGATAGAGGCTGCTCCCTGACTTTCCTCTCGCAGGTGCCAACCATCACGTGGGTTTGGGAAAAACAAGCTCCCCAAGGTTCAGTGGTACTGCTGCCCTCAGCAGGGTTTAAGGATTAGTCATTGCCTGTTCCTGCCGTGTCAGCTCTTGGGCTGGGGGTGTGGCAAGAGGAAGGGAACCCATTAATCTTTTACCTCTCAGTTGCAAAAGAAGTTAGCGATGACACCCTTATAATGAGTAACAACAGGAGTTTATTCCCTGCCCTGTGCACAGGGTGAATGTGTGACAGATGCCCGAGCTGTTCACCCTGCAATGCCTGGATTGGGGTTGGAGTGGAGGTGTGCTGAGGGCTCAGTGGGTCTCAGTGTCCCTTTCCCCACGGATCCCTGCCTTGGCTGTGAGTCTGAGCAAGAACAAGGATGAGGCTTTACTGCTGGGCTTGCCCAGGAGCTCCCATGCTTGGTCTTATCACAACCAGTACCCCTTTGGAGTTCACTTTCCTCGGGAAAACACCTTATGCAGGAGCCAGCGCTATGCCCCAGCAGGATCTCACCTCTGCACTGTCCAGGGTGCTGTCCTGCCTCAGTTTCCCTTGCCTGTGCAGCACAAGGCGAGGCTGACGGGAGCTGCCTTCCCGCGAGCTGTGCAGCCGCTCGCAGATGCTTCTCGGTGTGATCCTAAAAAGAACAAAAGGGAGCGAGCATAAATGAAATTTATTGTTGGAAAATCTTAATTAGATTTTAAGCCCCAAAGGGAGAAAAGTGAGGTATTATCTGACACAGCTAATGAGTGTTAAGGGTCCATTGTTATATTTCTTGTTTACCTTTCTGTACTGGCTGATACGGCCCAGATCCTCGCCTGTACTGCCATAATTAGGATATCTCATCTCTTGCTGATAGGGTCGGGATGCTCTTTAAAGCACAATGCTGTCTCATCCCTCCCTGGCAGGATGAGCGTGATTGGGAAGACAACTTCTGGGGTGCCGGTGCTCGCGCCTTCCTCACCGCCCCTGTGAGCTGGGGAATGTCCTCCAGAGTCGGGGCTCTACCTGAGAGCCCCCAGATGAGGGGCACCTCCTACAGCCTCAGTGACCTCTCAGAAGGGCCCTAAGCCAACTTGCCTGAGGGCCAAATCCTCCCCAACACCTCTCTCCACGCAGCACAGGGGGATGAAGGTGTCCTTCACAAGCCTTCCCACACCCACCAGTGAAGGGGAAGGACACCATGGGTGCTCCATCCTACACCCCCACTCCATAATGTCGTTATCTCTGAAGATTTGGGCTTCAGGAAGATGTCTGGGGTTGGGTTCTGCTGCAGACGGGATAGTCTCCTTTTGGGCAGAAGATATTCAAGGTGGGGTTTTTTGCATTCCTGCTTTGTTACAAGGGGTATCACAGCTTTTCTTTGTGACCTAGGAGGGTGCAACCCATCTCTTGGCCCCCCAGATAATGGGGTATCATGTTGAAAGCCACCTTTACTCTGATGTTCTCCCGATCTCTCCTGAGGCTCTTTAGGTATGAAGGTTTGAGATGTTTCTGTTCCAGCTGTAACTACAACCCTGGAGCAGTTTGGGCAGGTGGACATTTACCATAGAAATTATCGCAAGGTAGTTTAATTAAAGACTTGCTGTATTCAGGTAAACTGCTTCTGGAAGCAGCACCAGCTCTAGCCCTGCACCTGTGCAGTGCAGCCTCGGGTTCATATCCTGGCATTGGGCACCTTGACACCCAAGAGGTGTGATTTGGACCTCCAGAGGAAAAAAGGGAGCCTGTCCCACCATCGTGGCCCTTTGGGTGGAGAAGAAGCCCAGCCACCCAGGTAGAAGCCAGGAGCATGGCATGGAGAGGTGGCTGTGTGTGGGCAAGGGGGCTGCAAAGTTTTTGGTCTCAATTCAAGCCACTGAAAGCCAGGAGTAAAATACCATCCATTGTTGGTTTATACACCCGTAGTAGCCAAACAAACATCCCCGGAGCCTGTCCTTATCACTTTATTACACCTGCTAGAGTGAATAGATTAAAGACGATGGGGGAGGGGGGAGAAAGCTGAAGAATCCAGCAGAAAAACTGGGTTTTGGGATTGTTAATTATTCTCTGGGGTCTCTAATCTTTAACTGGCAAACAGCATCACTAACTGTCTTAAAGCCCCTCCTGGAACATCCTGATAATAAGCCATCTGCATGAAGGCACCCCGTTATCTGCCCTCCTCCAGCCGTCTGTGACATGGCTGGAGTGGGAGATAATGAATGTGTGGTGTGTAATAACGACACGTCATTCATGATTATCGGCCTGATACCCAACCTTTTAGCTCCATTGTTTGTGCTTCAAAAAGAGAAAAACAAAAAAAAAAGGAAAAAAAAAAGATAAAATAAAAAGGAGGATGGAAAGAAGAAAAAGGGGAATTTTTGATGCTATGGATTGTCCCGGGGTCCCCGAAGTGTCTCCCTGCCAAAGGGGCTGGCTCTCGTAGCATCTCCCAGAGGGTTTGCCGGTACTCGGGAAGGACTCACCCGTGGATTGGCGGCTGCTGTAGCCATGGTGATGGAGGAGCGAGCTGAGACAGCGCAGAAATGTCACTGCCTGGCAGGGAGACACTGGGGGCAAATGCGCGGGCGATTAGATCTGTGTCACTGGCTGCTGCCCGGCTCCTCGCACAGCTCCTTCGCTGCTCTCCCAGCCGTTTGGTGGTGGCTTGGCAGAGGAGGTTATCTTGTCCATGCTGCTGTCCAGAAACTGCCACCGTTTGAAGGTGGGGGGATGTTTGTGCCGCTCAGTTTGACCTGGCTAAGCTGAAAAGTGGAAGAATTTTCTCCTGGTTGCTGCTGCGTTAGGGATCCACAGTGCATTGGTGCTGTGAGACCTTCCCTCAAAAGCTTTGGCCCTTCAGACTGCAAACCTGGTTTAAGTGTGATTCTTAATGTGAAGAGATTTTAGTGTTTGGCTCAGCATACCTCAATTACTGTCAGAGCTGCCTGGAATAACAATCCATTTTTTGCATGAGAAATGGCAGCAGTTTCTCCTCTCTTTCCCAAGCAGATTTCCAGGAGTAGTTTCCCTGGAGAAAGTCTCTGCTGGAAGCGGTTGGGGTTTGGCCATTCATAACAATCTAGCAATCAGAAGGACTCTTGGAAACCAAATGAGCAGCTGTGGTCACGGCAGTGAATAGGATGATGGCCCCAAAACACAGGGCACCATACAGGCCATGGGGTGGGCAGCAGCTGGGGGTCCTATCCCCCCATTCCCAAACCAGAAGATGCTGTAGTCACACCTTTAAGTGGCACCTGGTTTCCTTTGCAGCCCACCACCAAGGAGACTGGGATTAGTCTTTGTGGCCAAGTGCACCTGAAGCTCATTTCTTGGACCACCTGCTGGAGAGAAGATGAGCAGAGCTTCAAGGTGGTTTTCCTGTTCCCAGATAGGTGGCTGAAGTGTCTGACAAATAGGATTTTTCAGTAACTAAAAGGTGTTATCAAACTACTGCCCTCTGAAGGCCTCGCTGTGCTGGAGCTGGGGAGGAGGAAGGCAGAAGTCTGACCTTTCAGACCTGAGTCCACCAGCAGGGCCAGGGTGGTGGCACTGGCATCTACACAACCTGCATCCAGTCTCCTTCTGCAGGTGAGAAGGGGAGGATTGGGAGAAGAGGAACTTGGTCTCCCGCTGCCTTGCAAAATAAGCACAAGCTGCACCTTGCTGGTTAATCTCAGCATCCCAGTCCCTTTCGGTACCCAGACAGCCAAAACAAAGGTCTGGATCCAGCCTGAGGAGAATTTTGTTTCTCCAGCCAAGGATTCAGCAGGCAGCAGAGATGGGGAGCAGGAGGAGTGCAGGAGTTCAGTCACATGGGGAGATGCTCAGATTTGGCTGTCCTGATCTGGCCATCAGCAGAGGTGAGCTGCCCAGACAGACAGACAGACAGACATGGTTTGGATATGTTGGTGCCTACAGCAATTCTGGTGATGCCATTGCTGAAGGAGAAAGCTGCACAGCCTTGTTTGTCACCGTGGCATGGCACATATGCAGGCCTCCATGCCTTGGTGTCCCCTGATGCCTGCTGAGTGCCCAGGTCCTTGCAGTGACAAACTTCCTCCGGGCTCTGGGTAATGTCACCGACACGCCAGGGACTGTGACAGAGCAGTGGCTGCCCCGCTGAGGGTGGGGACAAGTCACTCCCCAAGGATAAGGCACATCAGCTGCCTTGCTGAGCCTGGCCGTGCTGCCTGCCAAGCCCAGGGGGTTTGACCAGGGACCAGGGAGGACATTTTCTGGGTCTCCCACTGCCACCTAGTGATCCATTTCACACCCCGGACTTGCAGCTCATCCAGATGGTCCGCCTGGACTGGCGCTGGGGAAAGGCTCCCTGTGTCCCCACAACAAGCCCAATCCCAGGGCCAGTGCTCACCTGCACCCCTTGGGAAGACCATTCATGAACTGAGCAGTCAGTTCTCAGCCTCTGCAGGGCAGGGTTTGAGGCAGACTCACGTTCCCTCTTGTTTTATTTTGCAAGCTGGTTTTGTTCTCACCACCAGCACTTGTGTGTGTGCAGTGTGTATTTCTGTTTTGCTTTTTTTGACCACACATCATTTCAGTTGTTTCCTTACCATGGAAACTCCTGGAGTCAAAGGTGAGGGCTTGGTGATGGATGGTGTGGGATGTGTGGAAATAGGCTCCTCAGGCTCAACTGGGTGCATGGAAACAGTGCCTGTGGCTTGAAAAAACACTGACAGGGCTGCACCCTTGGGCACTGTCCACTTGCCTCTGGCCTGCTGTGCCCCCAAATACAAAGGAAGCCAAAGCCATGCTTGGAGATCATCCCCACAGGGCTTTATTCTCATTTCAGAGAGGAGAACAAGGCTCATCACGTGCTATTTCCAGTGTGCCAAGTGCTTCCTCCAGGTTAGCTGGTGGCATGTTTCTGTGCTGGCTCTTGAGCACCCTCAGCTCAAGGAAGTTCAGAGCTGGGGCAGAAAATAACCACAGGCATTCACCTCCATAATGGCGGGCACAGTGCCAGCCCCAGAGCGGGAATCTTTTGGAGGGTGGTGCGTGGGGATGCAGTGAGGCTGCCGGGAGGAGCCCTCCCGCCCCAGCACACCCAGGCTGGAGGCAGGGCAGGGACTCCGTGCTGGGGCATGGCTCAGGCTTTAGGCATCCCTGCAAACCATGCTGGGCATTGTTCACTGCCAAACCCAAGCGGGGAACTGACAATGGGGCAAATCCACAGGCGGGTGACAGAAGTCTTGTCAGGGAGCATTTGAGGGCAGGTTGGAGGTGAGGAGATGAGCAGGACGTGGAGGATGCCCGTGGAGGTGAAGGATGAGCCACAGCCGTGCCGTGGAACCCCCTTAGCAATGCTGCTCCCCCTGTGAGGAGGGGACCTGCACCTGCTGGGTTTGGTGTTTGCGGGCTCAGTGAGCCCCTGTGGAGAGCAGCAGGACAAGGATTAATATGGGAGAGGTCCAGTGTGGCCACTGTGGGTCCGTTTGGTGCTCCCCTCTTAAACCTCTGGGTGGAGGGTCTCCCTTGGGAGAGCTCTTGCCCCCCTGCCATGATACCCCATGGGATCAGAAAATCTTCTTTAAATGCAGGTATATCCCATTGCTGGACCTGAGGACGATCTGTGGTATCATTATGGGAAGCTTGGATGGGTCTGGGCGGAGCTCGAAGCGGAGCAGGGTCAAGGCCAGCGCCACCTTCATCTCATTCATGGCAAACTGCTGCCCGATGCAGTTCCTGGGGAGGGGGGGTGACAAATGCTCCCATTGCTGCCTTCGTCCCCAAGCACCCCCAGCTGGACTCACCCCGTGTGTGAGCTGGGGGACCTCCAGCTGCTGCTTATCTAGCAAGCCCCTGATGCACCCAGCTCTGTGGTGGGGTATTGCTATTTCTTTTATTAATAAGCATCGAAAAAAGATATGAGATTGAGAAAACAGGGGCTTACTTCACTAGGAAGTGCAGCCAGGCTCCAGCTAAAAGCCCAGACACCTCCAAAAGGTTATTTCTGGCTCTGTGTGGTGATCCTCTTGCGTGTTACTGAGACCTCAGTATCCTGCATCTGCCTATTGATACAGCATGGGAACCGCAGAGAGGTGGGCCCAGCTTGGCTTGGAGGTGCACTGGGATTCACCCCTAAACAAGGGAGCTGTATTCCCAATGCAGGCAAGAGAAAATGTAAACATCTCCACAAAGCCACACGAAAAATGTGTGAAATCCTACTGCGACCACAGAGCTTGGGGTGTGGGAAGTGCTCTGGAGCTGGCAGAGCATGGAAATCCTATTACAGGAGATGCTGTAACAGGAGATCCTGTTACAGAAAGCCTGCTTGAGTTGGCCAAACCAACTTGGCTCATGGAAACTGAGGGAGGATTAGCTCCAGGAGCTTGACTCTGAGCTAGGTCTCACATGCAAGGCAGCCTGATGGGAAGGAGAGGGATGAAGGATCTCCCACCTGGATCCAGCGGAGAAAGGCAGGAAAGCATGGGAGTGCCTCTGTGCTGAGTTCTCTGGAGAAAACCTCAGGGGATCATAAACCTGTGGGAGCAACAAAGACCATTTGGTCAGTGTTTGGTCTGATCTGAGCAGCACCAGGTTCTTCCCTGGTCCCCAAGTTAGGGCTGGATGTGGCCTCTGCTCTTCCTGGGGGCGCTGCAGATGACAGTCATCTCTCTACAAAGCCACCGAGTGGATCTTCCCCTTGGAGATATCCAGGTCACCCACTACAACACCCAAGATGCCCACAGGTTGTTTTCTCATCCACAGCAGCAATGATCAAGTGAGGATCCCTCTGTTCCAGAGATGCCTGATCCTTGCTCTCCAGACAGCCACTGGAGAGAGGCAGCTGTGCACCTTCCTTCAAACTTTCCAGTTATTTCTTGAAGCCTCTAAAATATCATCTTCAAGTCACACCCTGCCTGAAGGGCTTGGGGACTTCTCAAACCATTCTAAGTGTGTGCAGGGCAGCTGAAAGCAGTCTAGGTATTTCTGTGTGACCATACACAAAGAGAGACTATTGAACACCCTTTCCCAGCACTTTGTCGTGTTCAAAGCCTCCGGGGTGTTTGGTAACTCGATTGAACTTCGCATTTAGATGTGGACTGTTGGAATGACAAGGGAAAAAAAACATAGCAGGGAGGCACAGGCTGCCTTGTTCAAGGGGAATGGATGTCTGGGCTCAGAGATCATCTTCCCTTTCTTGTTATAAAGGCGAAATACCTCTGGGTCCTCCCAGACATCCCGGTTCCTGTGAATAGCAAATATGTTCAGTCCAATCTGGCAGCCTATAAAAGAAAAGGGAGAAAAAGCTTGTGACACCTCAGAGTGAAGATGCAGGAGAGGTGTTTTTGGGATGCTCTCCCTCTCTGGGCTCTGCAGGGGCTGTTGCTGGAGTTCTGGCAGGTATCTCCTGGAAATCTCACATGGAAAAAACAATGGCCTTAGAGCTGGGCCCCTTTCTCTCACCAGTGTATCACTTTGACTTGGCCAGGAACAACACTCTACAAGTCCCCTCTGAGCTCTGTGAACACCCCACCACCCTGGAGCATGTCCTTGGACTCTGTCTGGCCACCCTTTACAGGCTCACTGTGGTGGCAAAGCTGTGGTAGCTCCGTACAGCCCTTGGGAGGAAGAAGGGAGTCTAGAAGACCCTCCAGCCTCTCCACACACAGCAAGGAAGCCCTGCTTGTCACAGGCAGCAGCGTAAAGGATGAACGAACTCAACAGACCTGCTGGCAAGCTGCGTCCATCAGGAAATGTGATGGGTTTGGAGAGCTGTCGGGACACAGAAGGAACTGGTGGGAACAGGCGCAAGCTCTCCTTGATGCACATTGTGGTGTAGGTCATCTTCCCAAGGTCCTCCCTGAAAGCAGACTTGCTGAGAGTCACTCAATCCCTTTGTCTATGTCACTGATGAAGATAATAAACAGTACTAGCCCCCTGAGGGACACCACTTGTCACTGAGCTGGACACTGGACCATTGACCACTGTGAGCTGGATGCCACCTTCTAAACAATTCCTCAACCACTGAACAGTCCGCCCATATCTCTCCAATTTAGAGAGAAGGATGTTGTAGGAGATCATGTCAAAGGCCTTAAAGGGTAAGGGAAGGAGTTTAAGATAAAGGGATAAGAAATCCTAGCTCACCACTCAATGGTATCTCGGTCTCCCAGGATGCCCTGGATCTCCTCCCTGCACCGTTGCTGGTGCTCAGGGTGCAATGACATGCAGTACAAGAGCCAGGAGATCCCACTGGCCGTGGTATCGTGACCCTCAAACATGAAGGTGTCCACCTCAGCACGCAGGTCCTCATCAGACAGTCCAACTCCATTTGCATCCTAATAAAGAGGAGAGCATATAATTCCTAAGCATGCAGGTCTTTTATTTTTGCACCCAAAGGGCTTGCATGATTTGGTGTCTCTCGTGCTTCCCTTCTTGTGCTGATGCACCCTCGGTGCCACACAGCTCTGTTCTTTGGCATTTGGTACAATCATTTAAAACATTCACCTTGCTGCAAAGAAGAATATCCAGAAAATCCAGGTGCCTCTTCTTCTGGATCTTGTCAAGCTCCTTCTCATTGGAAAGCAACATCTTTCTTTCTTGTATTACCTGATCTGCACAGAAGAGAGACCAGTTCGGTGCATCCTGCCCCTCCAGAGTACCCTCATGTACTTGACCGCTTGGCCATCAGCTTGGACTCTGTTTAATGTGTAACCCTCTGGCCAGTCCATGCTGCAACCCTGCTCTGAGCCACTCCAGGGGCAAGTGGGGGAGAGGTTCAGCTGGGAGACAGAACTGGGGAGAAAGGGGCAGGAATACCTGTGTGGGTATGGGCCAGCTTGCAGGCATCCTGAAACTCACGGCCTTTGCGAGTCAGGTCGTAGAAGACATCCTTGAAGGAAAAAGTCTGGATTCTATTGCTCAGGAGGCAGGTCAGGTCATAAACAGCTCTAACATAATAGTGGGAGTTGCTGCAAGGAGGCCAAGGTCAAAGCTGGTGTTAGCAACATGAGTGGTGAAACAGGAGCACTTGCTTTCCCGGGGTTTGGAAATTCAGGCACTGACCTCTGAGTCTGACAGTCGGAATTAAAACTGAAGGCACATTTCATGATGCTGTCTAGTGTCATCAAGCTGACATCTTGAAAGAGCTCCACTGACTTCCTCTCTGTGATCCTCTTGTCCCATTTATCCTAGAAGAAGAGACATGGGTAAGGAGAGACAGACTACCATCTGTGGTCAGGTCATATTTTCCTGTCCCTCTTCCCAGATCCACACTGCTAATTGCTTTCTTTTCTGGAAGCAGAGGCCCTAGTTCATGATATATTCTGTGAATCTAATCTAACTCTTCTGTGCATTTCTTTTTCCAGGTATATCACATCAAGGTATGAAAGGGTATTCTTGCAGTGGTTGATTTTATTTCGGCAAAAAACCGAAAGAATAAGTGGAGTGTCCAAAGGGACACTGAAGGTGAAGGTGAAGGTGAAGGTGAAGGTGAAGGTGAAGGTGAAGGTGAAGGTGAAGGTGAAGGGAGCAATTTCAGAACTTTGAAACTACCCCAAAAGTTCAATGAAACTCTAGAAATTATCTAAGTGCAGTCTCTTTCTCTCACTCTTTCACAGATCTGATTATTTTCACTGTTTCACAGCTGAAAGGTAAAAGTAGCAGGAGTGGGGATCCTTACCAGCATCACTTTGACCGAGTCTGACATCAGGGTCACGTAAGATTTCAGCACATCGTAGTGAAAGGCTGGGGTGAGCATTTTCCGGTGCTGGAACCATTTGCTTCCTTCCAAGACCAGCAGCCCCTTCCCTGAAGGCACAAACAGCAAAGGCACAATCAGCTCCTGCAGGCTCTGATCACAGCTCTGACAGCCTTACTACTGCTTTTGACTTACCAATCCAGGGAAGTAGGAATTTGTAGGGTACACTACTCTTGGGATCTGTAAAACAGAACAGAAATCAGAAATGTAGGAATAACTAATTAATTCAGCACTACAAAAGAGGAAATTCAGGATAAATTGGCATTGAATTTCACCCTCTAAATCACATGATAGAATTAATCTCATTTCAATACTTAAAATATTGTACCACCCGAGGTAGAGTTTAAAAGTGGTCATCTACAGTTGTGACCGCAGCGGACTTGAAAAAACAGAGAAAGTTAGAATAAAAAAATGTGTGTGGAAAAGAAACAGCCATGGCAAATTCCAAAACTGAGAACAATGGATGGGAGTTACTGGGGATGGCCCTGTATGTAACATTCACATGCTCCACAAAAGGGAGCAGAGGAGAAGACTTAAGATGCCTTCTGAGAGCCATTGCCACGCCAGCTCACCCTTTTCACTGGGTTTGCTGGGAAGCACAAATATTGCAGTGGTAGAAGCCAAAGAAGACAATAAGGCAGATGACCCTCAAACTGGGGGCTGACAGGAAACTGGAAGGAACAGGCAGCAGGTCACTGTTTTGCGCAGGAATACAAACTGCTCCATGAAACCTGGGGCAGGCTGGGAGTTTGTGAGGAGGAGCAAAAGAAGTATTGCAATAGCTGTGAAGGAAGCTGGCAGAGGGGATGGCTCCAGGCAAGTTTCCCAGTATTTTCTTGGTAGGAAAGGGTCAAAGACTTCTCAAAACCAGATGTAGAGACTCACCTGCTCGGCCAAGTATGCTTTTGGCATATTCAGGATGGTGGACAACTAGAGAAGGCAAGACTGGTCCAAACCATCTGGGAAAGGCATAGGGATATTCTTCTGCCCACAACAATAGCTGGTGTAATAATTTTTCAGAATATATCTGCAATGAGAGTTAATCAGGGATTAATACAGGCAAAAAAAGAGGGACATGCCAAGGAGAGCAGAGGTTAAACTTACACTCTCATGGAAAGCACATGCAAGACATTCTCTCTTGGGAAATGAAGGGAGAGTGGGAAGACTTGCCACACAGGGGCTTTTGTGCTGGAGGGTGGAGGAGAGAGTGAGGGCTGCAAAGGGACCGTGCACAGGAGGCAAAGCTGCCTGAGCCACCAAATCCCTGCAGCACAGGACAGCTCCACAGAGAGTCCCTTGCTGGGCTGGCTGCAACTGAGCCACCTTAGGATGGCCTGGGCTCGGAGCAGCTCCATGTTGCACTTGGGAGCTACAGCTGGCATGGGCAATGCCAGGATGCCTGGTGGACAGGCCAGGCAGACCAAGGCTGTCACGTCCCTGTTATCTAATCTCAGCAGTGCAAGGTGGGCATGCAGTGTGAAAGCAAAACATCTTAGCCACAGAATGATGGAAATGGCTGCATTAAAATGCCCTGCTTTTGTGGCCATGTCGTCTTCAGTGGCTATAGGGCAAGACATTCTTGTTCGTGTAACAAAGAGACATTTTATGGTTGCTCATACTTAAATAACTTCATGGAAGTCCCGTAACTCTGTGTTTAAGTACGTGATTGAAAAGAGCATGAGTCGGTTTTTTGCCAAATGATGCACATCTCATATCCAGCACCCTTTCCTCCTACCCTGCAGAAGCCTTGGTGTTCCCTGTGCAGACAACCTCTCCTGTAGGAAGACACAGGAGCAGGGGACACACACACCCCATCCAGTCCTTCTCATCCTGACTGACACCTTGCACAGCCGGGACAAACCCACCCTGGCTGAGCCCAGCTCACTCCTTACCAGGTGATTGTGGCCATAGAGCCAGTGTTTTGGGGGGCCAGGGAATGCCTCCAGAGCTTTGACGAGTTTCTTCCTCTCCTGGTAGAACTGGAGCACCTTCAGCAGCACAAAGATCACACCAAGCAGCACAGACAGCTGCAGGACGACAGAAGAAGGTCTGGCTATGTAGTCCAGCAGAGATGCCATGCTGGTCCGGGACACTGCCTTCTCCTGCCTGTTTCTTGCCTGCTCCTCTCACGCCTGAGCCAGGTGGGGAGCTCAGCACAGGTAAAAATCCTCTCCCTCCTCCTCTGCAGCAGCTGAGCCTGGCGAAATGGAGCTGACAGCAATTTATAGCTGCTGGAACATCATGGCAAACACTGCGTCAGCTCAGCCGGCAGCCTGTGCTCCCACTCACCCTTTGACCTGCTTTCTGCAGCCTGTCCCTGCAACCTGGATAACAAACAGCCTCTGAATATTTCCTGCTTTCTCTGGAGACCCAGCAGCGCCGTCACACACACTCACAGTCCCCCATGCACAGGTGGACAAAGGCAGAGGAGGGAGGAGGTGAGATGTAGGCAGGCTGGGGCTCTAGCTGAGCTCCATGCTGTCCTCAGACAGTTCAGGTATAGAAGCTGTCCGTGTGCCCACATGAGGTGAGGAACACACAGGCCACCTCTTCCCAATGAGTGGGCTGCATGGATTCAGCCACCTTCATCTGTAAAAGCAGCGCTCTGGGTGACTGCAGCATCACCCAGCTCTGCTGGGCTGCAATCAGGAGAATGGACATAACTCCAGCAGCACACAAAGGATGTGGCCCTGTTCCCCGAGGGCTCCTACCACAGACAAGCCGGGAGACAAAACTGCTGTCCAGAGGAATTACCATGGCCAGTAGATGAGACAAGGAGAGCAAAAGCCACAGAGCAGTGAAGTGAGTGGCATCAAGGTGGAGAGCACTTGATGGGGAGGAGTGATGGCGAGGTCGTGTTCCCTCTACAGTCCTGGTGAGCCCTCCTTCCTCTGTCCCGATGACATCTCACCTTCTCCAAAAAAGGCTCTGCATCACTGCATTTACCTCTCTAATGCAGTGATTGGTTAGGGCCTAGGTAGGACCTTCCTTGCAAACCCTGTGCAGATCCTGCTGGTTACCTGGACTCACATCCCATAAGCCCAGAAACCTGGAATGGCAATGTGGAGTTGGTGGAGAACTGGGACTGGAAGCCTGACATGTGTGGGTGACTTCCCGGCATATTGTGGAAAGGAGGATCCCCAGATGGGCTGAAATAACTTCCCATTTGCGTGTTGGGATATTATGAGGATCAAATGGGTTATCAGCTGTGGAGACTGATAATCTGATAGGCTACAACATAGGGGCTGCTGAACTTTGTGAGTGCTTCTCTTCAATGTAACACATCTCTGAGACAGAGAACTTCTGATGTTTGGGCACTTTCCTTTAGTTTTTAGTCTGAAATATGCCATGTCCTACATTTTCTGCTTGTAGAGTCATTTCGTTGAAAAAATGTACTGTTTATCTGATGTTCATTGTCATTGCCTTGGCGAACATCCCTGGTAGGCACTAAACTGAGCAGCATTACCTTTTCACACACTTGGCCATCCTCATGAAAATTAGTGTATCTTGTTATACTGAGCCAGCTGGATCTGTGTGGAAGTTCAGGGGAGAGTTATAGGTTGATCTTTAGGAGGCAGAAGGCTGCAATCTGTCGGGTTAGGCATTTCTTAGGGAGGGCTTTGGCTGTAGCCAGAGCATGAGGGATCCAGTTTGCCATGACAAACTCTCATGTGAAGACCTGAAACACATTCCTAAATCCAGTGATGCTGTATAGTTGGGTCCCCCACAAGGTCTGCACAAGGGAAACAGGGAGGTCTGATGGCTGAGCCTTTGTTCAGTGCCAATGGAGCTGTTTGTTTGGAAGGCCCTGTGGCACCCATCCCATTACCAGACTGACCAATCTGGATTTGGCTGGCACCTTTCAGCAATCACCTACAAAATAACCTATAAATACCCCCAAATCCTCCAGTGGAGGGGACAGGCCAGTGGATGGAGTTTCTGGTGCAGCCACAGATGAAACTTTTACAACAACCCAGAAATTCTCAGTGGTGACAAAGTCCCCAGACAGTGAGTTTGACCATGAACAGGGTCAATTTTTACCAAGCTGACTCCTTTATAGTTATAAAATAACCGGTATCAACTGTTGAGCATGGAGCTAAGGGAGATGGGTTGCCTTGAAGGTCAAGTGAGATGTCAAGTGCTGAGCTGATATGGAGGGAACATAGGGGACAGAGTGGCTGAACCTACATTTAAGGAAATTTGGAGTGAGAATCTGGTCTTGGGTGATAGCAAAACTGGGTGTTTAATCCAGCCTCCAGCCTCTGCATTCTGTATTTCACTTGTGGAGGGGAGAGAAAAGCGTTTCTCCTCTATTTCAGAGGTTTCACAGCAAGAGGGTCCATGAACACTCACAGCCTGGGGAAGAAAACTCAGTGGGTTTTGCAGGGGAAGAAACCATGAAAGTTCAAAAGAGAAAGTGAAGTTGCTGCAGAGCTACAAGCGGAGAGAAGTGAAAAGGGACAGCGCTGGTTTGATCATTGTAAGGGTTTGGGACAAGGCCAGAACAATCTGTTAGCACCAGGAGAATCTACAGCTCTGGTGCTGGAGGACTCCAGAAGAAGATCTCAGCATGAAAAAGCAGGTACAAGGGTCTTCTGATAGCCACAGCAGTCTGGGGAGGCTGGCAGGGGGAACAGAAGCTTGGCTTGACCTTCTGGACATTCAAGGCTGGTGAAACAGCAGTTGGGTGTTAAAGGACACTTGGAGGTTGTCAAACATTTGCAGAGACACTCTTGAGGGTTGGTTCGATGCTGTGGATGTCCACATGATGGCACTGGGGCCACAACAGGTCAGGCCACCAACATAAAACAACCCACTTACACTGAAGAATTTCCATCCCACGCCACAGCCATGGACACAGCAGGCTGTGGAATTCGGGAATTTTTTTTCTTTCTGGGTCTTGAGAATTTCTCCACTTACTTTAGACACCTAAGCAGGAGAGGATCTTCCTCACTGATTTCACTCACACTGTTGAATTTCATTGCAGAAGAACGGGTTTACTGAGCAGGTGAAATTTAGGTGGCAAATGGGTACTTTGGCCCAGAGCATGACCTTGCAGCAGCTGCTTTCCCAGGTTGTGCCTGTGTTTATTCAGATAGGAAGAAGAGTCCAGGCCCATCTGTCCCTGTGTGTTCCTGCAGCACTTAGTGATGACAGATGAAATGTAGCAGTAATGCCAAAAAAAATAATAACATTTCAAGCTTCCAAACACATGATAGATGAGAAAATCATGGCAAGAGCCCAGCAAGTGTTGCAGAGTAATGCAAGCTGCCTGGATCCCATCTGACCACACATGTCTCAAGGATAAATGTTTATCTGGAAGCATTTAATACAGCTGTCTCACAAATATGTTGCAATACTTATTTAATTTACAGGCTGCTTCCAGTGTAAAATCCCAGCGGAGTTTAGATGGAAATTGCTGGTGCCATCTGTCAATTTTATACCAGTGAATTTTCCTGGAGAGCGGCGTGGGCCCTGTGCAGGGACGGCATTCCCGGTGCTGTGAGCCAACTGCTCTCCCTGCTGGTCCTGCTGCTTCCAGCATGCCTGGCAGCATCCGAGAAAGTGCCACCACTGAAATGAGATGGACAGACACCCTTCACATGAACAGGATGTGGCTGCACAGCAACGGTGACAATCTGTGGGGAAAGGAATAACTGCGAGAGTAGGTGGCATCTTTGCCCTGCTGCTCTCGAAAAAGCAAGCTGCAGTGAGAGAAATCCAGGGTGTTTTTAACTGAAACAAACACTTACCCTTGTTGCACCTCACATAGCCCCTCCCGTGAGTTCTTGTTAAAATAGTTATCTGAAGGTCTGAATCAGGCAGTCCAAGGTCAGCCCACCATCCCTGCAATCGCCCTTTCTGCAGAAAGTAGGGAAGGATTGAAGAGTGAGGTAAGCTCTCTGCAGCTGGTCCTTGACTGTCGTTATTGCTGTGAGCAGCACATCCCATGTGACCAGGTCTTTTTATTATTATCATGTCTCTAGGACCTAGGAGGGGAAAGGTACATGGGGGGAATTGCTCTCAGGGATCACATTCTGGAAAGATCTGGCTCACTCTGGCACTGGGGCACAGTAGCTCCTGCTGCAGCCTCAGCCCTGCTCTCCAGTTCAGAAGCAGAGCTGACACGCAAGATCTGTGATGCAGGACGTGAGATGGTGCAGGATGTGGGATGATGCAGGATGTGGGATGCAGGCTGGCTGGTCTGGCACAGAGAGCTGGCCTGGCATGCAGTGCTGGCCCACGTGGCTCAGGGAAATTGGGAGCTGGGCTGCCATGTGTGGTGTTATTTGGAAGAGTGTCTCCAGTTCCTGGCCTCGGGGGAGTGACAGCACCAAGGAGAGATTTGTGAACAGGTCTTATGCTGGGTTTGGGTGGCTACAAGGGGAACCAGGCTCTGCTCCCTTCTCATGCAAAGAAGCCACAAGCACAACACAGAGAGGATGGTGAGAATGCTGCAGAGCGTCTTCCCTTCTCCTCTCGAGGTTTGAAGAGGCAGATTTTTAGTGAATCCTAAAGGTCACAAGGGGGACAATGACTGAGCAGGATGAAGACAGGAGCAGTCAGGCTTTTCCATCCCAGGGCCCAGAACATTCATGTGTTGGATGATCCAGTTGGGAAAGCAGCAGCGCAGCTTTTCCTGTACCCCCAGTTCAGTCCACTCACAAAAACCAAACCAGAGGTAACTTGCCCCAGCCTTACCCCACATCCATTACCTCCTTTGGGCTTCTGGAGTATTCAGTAAAACCAGTCACCAACTTTTAAAACCTCTGCAGATTCCCCAGATAACCAATGTCAGGGCTTTAGAAATCTTAGGGAGTGCTTGATGGTGTGTAATCTGTATCTACCCAAATGCAATTTAGCAGCTGCCATTTCTTTACACAAGGACTGTTATGTTAAGTTCCCCTAGTTTGATCCCCTTTAGCCTTCTCTCTTTCAGTGGGTACACCATGATTTCAGCCTTCGCTCTTGCTCATTAGATGCTCGTGCTTTAATCTTTCACATTGGAATGCCAAGGTCCATCCACTCCTCTTTAGATGGCATTTTTTTCAAATCTTGTCTTTAAAAGAAAATTGCATCCAATACAGAGAAGTATGTAATTTATTCTGGTAACTTCAGTTATTTTGATTAAAAGTTTTCTCATTTTGCACTTTAGAGTATGTAAGCTTGGAGTAGATGCTGTTGCTTTTATTCTTAAATCTCCAAACAGGGTTGAAGGACACTGTCTCATTTCATCTGCTGAAAGAGAAGCAAGTGAAAAATTTTTGAGAAATATTTGTGTTTATGCATCCAAGTATGATGTTTGCTGTGATTGCAACAGTAGGATATTATTAATTCATATTATCTTTTCTGTCCCTCTGTGTACAGAATACCCACTGGAGAGATTGCTGCCTGTCAGTCATTTCCTCTCTTGGTTTTGTGCAATGTCTGTGCCTGCTCTCTCGCTTTGGACTCGCACCCCATTCACTGCAGCAGTTTTTCAATTTATCGAGATAATTTTGTATCCTGATATGGCCCTCCAAAGAGTGTAGGGATCTCCTGGCTGTTCGGACGGTTGGGACAAACGATGAGAGATCTCTGAAGTCGAGATCCAAGGTCGTGGGTATGGGGGACCCACTTGGAGCTGCAGGCTCAGCTTGAAGTGGGTCAGAGAAGTGAGAGAGGGTGAGAAAAGAAGAAGAAGTAAAAAGTGATGAGAAAAGTAGTAAAGAGTGATGAGAAAAGGTGATGAGAAAAGTGGTAAAAAGTAGTAAAAAGTAGTCAAAAGAAGCAAAAAGTGATAAAAAGTGATCACGGTTCCCGTTACAATACAATAAATCATCTTCTGTGCTGAATATTCTTATTTTCATCAACCAATCTGGTATGGGCCACAAATCCTATAACATTTACATATAGCCTATAAGAATCATTGCATTACCATACAGAGTTATATTTTAAACTCTAAAATCTACTTTTGTATCTTCTGCCAAGTTGGCAGGGTCTGCTCTGATCCTTGGACCTGTCTGCAAGCAGAGGGTATTGTTTAATCAAAGGGGGGATTACCTTCAGCTTGCCATGCCATTGTTTTCCAGTTGTTCAGTAACTGGGGTTTGGTAACTCAAAGCTTGTTTTCATTTCAATC
The DNA here is from genome assembly GCA_013397815.1 of Aleadryas rufinucha. Classification (NCBI taxonomy): domain Eukaryota; kingdom Metazoa; phylum Chordata; class Aves; order Passeriformes; genus Aleadryas; species Aleadryas rufinucha. The sequence goes on from VZTH01010895.1 coordinate 125,038, forward strand.
TCGCTTGTAGTTTCCATATTCTCAGCATCTTTTGCCAGGTAATCATATTTATAAGGCTTTCCTATTTCATCTACCCCAACAAAAGAGCTTGTGGCATCTCATAGTTTTGTAACTTTTTACATTTTGATAAGCATACTCTGTCTCTCTCCATTGCATAATTCTGATTTCAGCTTGAGAGCTGCACCTCGTGTCTGAAGAGGGGAGAGGCAGCTGGAGAAAGTGGATTTTCTCCTGGGCTGCCCCAGCATATCCCTGCAAACCAGCCTCTGCAGGTGGGAGCTGTATGAAGTCAGCTGCTGTCTTACTGCACAGCAGCCTTCTCACAATCCTGGAACCACAGCTGACATCAGTGTGATGATTGCAACAGCAGCTTTTGGGATTTCACAAATATTCTATCCCAATAATGATCCCTGCAGAGGCAGAGAACAGCTCACTAGTGTCCCCCAGTGTACCAACTCTCATAACTTTATCAACTTCAGAAAATAAAATAACACTAAGAAAAACAGGGAACTCCCCAGACACACTTTCTAACTCAGAACTTTGACTGAAGATTGCTTATTGGACCCCTGTTAAAGAGTTGCCCTTGGAAGGAGATGCTGTGTTGGCTGGAGACCCACAGGCCTGTCCAGGGTGGTCTCTTGCTGCTCATGGGGTTCCTCTCCATCTTTCATTTCTAAAGGGGTTTCACACTGCATTTGTGACAAAGCAGGCAAGCACCAGCAATATAAACACCACGGCTGCTGTTGCAGGAAAAATTATTGGTTTATTAAGACAAAAATTACAGAATATTTTGCAGTTTGGGCACAATTTCAGAGCCCAAACTGGAATCAGTGCTTTCAACAAAACAGAGACCCACTGAGTGTGAGAAGTGAGATAGAGGCCTGCCACAGGCTGTCCCCACTGCAGGAGAGGAGGGCTGACCTCTAGGCACTGAGGAAGGTGCTGACGATGGAGCAGGGCTGGAAATGGTCACGGATGTGGCCAGGACACGAGTGGGAAGGCAGGATTTGGTAAGAAGGAAGCTGGCGGGACCTGCAGATGTTCCCAGGCCAGGCCAGGCCAGGCCTTATGGCAGTGCAAGGGGACAGACATGCCTGGCTGCTCCGAGATCAGTGCCCTGGAGCAGATGGCAGTGTGTCTGTGCAGTGTCATCCCAGCTACCTGGGCCTAGCCTGAAAAGGGCTTTCAGCTAGTGGATGAAGCACAGAAATCAGGAATCCTCATCCCCAAATCCTGCCCTGCACTTCTGCCCCAGACAAACACTGTCCCGTCATCTGCTTGGTCCCTCCCTCTGGTGAAGGCAGGACGTTTTCCAGCATCAGCGGATTTTCTTTAAATACAGGTGAATCCCATTCTTGGAGCGAAGGATGAGCCGAGTTATTTTGAGGGGAGGCTTGGCAGGGTCAGGCAAGAGCTCGAAGCGCAGCAGGGTCAGAGCCAGTGCCACCTTCATCTCGTTCATGGCAAACTGCTGCCCGATGCAATTCCTGCGGAGAAACGGAGCAGCTCAGCCAACTCCATCGCAGTGCTGGGCACAGCAAACCCGCACAGCCCACCCCAGCCCTCCCACACCAGCACACACCCTCCCCTCTGCAGCTCAGGGGCCCCAGGCAGTGCTTTGGGCAGTAAAACCGGGGGCATGGGCTGAGCAGGACGAATTTAGAGGAATATTGGGAGCTCATGAATGTGTGTTCAATGAGCACCCGAGAAGGAGGGAGATGGGGAAGCCAAAGGAGAGGCCAGCAGGGATGAGGTGGTGAGTCTCCAAGCAGGGAAAGTCTGCAAGGTGTTTGCCTTGAAGGAGTGAGCACAGAGCAAAGGGAAGGACTGAGGGGAGGGGAGAAGGGGGAATCACAGGGCAGGAGGGTGGGATGGGGTCTCTGCATCAGGGAGAGGAGAGCAGGTGAGCTCAGAATGCTGCAGGCTCCTTGCAGGATGCCAGAAGGATGTTTCACAGCTTTGGGACCCAGTTCCCTGTCCCCAGAAGGGGCTTGGCAATGCTGCCTTCCCATTTTGCCTGCTGGTGTCAGAACCCCTCTGTTGCACAAACACTTATATCCTCATTTAACTATTCAGTGCTGCAGGGCCAGGACTGCAGGTGGTGGTCTCTGCCCACTACACCTTCAGTGTGCAATTCCCTTTACCTCATTCCAGCAGAAAAAGGCAGAAAGGCGTGAGAGTGCCTGCCAGAGACATTCTCCGGGGAAAAACGCAAAGGGTCAAACACCTGGAAATGAAGAATATGCACCAAGAAAAAGCGATTATTTAAGGAACACAGTACTGACTGGTATCTTGAGAAATGTGACACCCCTTAATTCATGAAGAACGCCATAGGAGAGGGAGAATTCTTCTCTCCTGCTAATAGGTGAAGGGCACATGGGAAAGGGAAAAAATTAACAGGAGATCAAAAGAAAACTCACCAAAGGATCTTTCCATACTTCAGGGTTTCTGTGAATGAGGTAAATGCTTATTGCAGTGACGCTGCCTGGAAAACAATTGAGGAGGAGAAGAGGGCTCACTGACAAAGAAACAAGCCAACATCTGCACAGCCCAGCCTGAACATCTGTGCCAGCGAGGATGCAGCTGGTGCCTGAGAGCAGAGCTTTGTGCAGCGGGAATGGGATTTACAGACCTTCCGGCAAAGTGCGTCCGTCGGGGAAGGTGACGGGCTTGCTGAGCTGCCGGGAAACGCCGGGCACCGGCGGGTAAAGGCGCAGGCTCTCCTTGATGCACATGGTGCTGTAAGTCATCTTGCCCAGGTCCTCCCTGTGGGGACAGGCAGGCTGAGCCCCACACACCCCCACTGCCTGTGCTGGGAGGTCCCGTCACCCACAGCCATCCACCCCCTGAGCAGGTCCCCCTGCAGCAGAACAGAGGGACCCACAATGCCCAGCCACAGGCTGCTGGAGGCTGGGGATGCCAGGACACCTCTGAACAGCCTGGACAACCACTGAACAAGCTCAAGTGCAGAGTGACAGCAAAAGGTGAAAAGCACATCTGTGACCTTGTGGTGAGAAAACAGGAGAGAACAAAGAGCAGTGCTGGTGGCCCAGGAGTTGGTATGGCATGCAGAATGTCCCCTCCAGGGTGGCAGACTTAGCTGAAGGATCTGCTCCATCCTGTGAAGTCCCTGTGCACGCAGCAATGTTTAGCACCCCAGCTTTTGAACGTTGAAGACATTGCTCACTTAGAAATGGCAGGGATAGGAAGAGTTACCAGAAGAGGAAATGGTGCAACCTTACCACTGGATTGTCTCCCGGTCCCCTAGGATGCCCTGGATCTCCTCCCTGCACCGTTGCTGGTGCTCAGGGTGCATTGCCAGGCAGTACAGGAGCCAGGAGATGCCGCTGGCTGTCGTGTCGTGGCCCTCAAACATGAACGTGTCCACCTCGGCACGCAGGTCCTCATCGGACAGTGCAGCTCCATTCTCATCCTAACAGTCCAGAGACACTCTCAGTAGCCCATATATATAAAATTTATATAAATATTACAGTAACACACATACACACATATATATGTGTGTAAATATACAAATATCCCAGTAGGGACCATTATATTCTTTCAGCTATTGCAAAAACAGCATGATGAGGCCTGTGGGATACACACAAATAACATCAATGTCTGTTTACACTGAATTCAGGGCCCCTTTCCCTTCACTTTTAAATCTCTTTATCCCCCCATATTAAACCACCAGGACTACAAAATCCCTCTGCATGTTGTATACCCAAAAAGACACTGCCAACATTTCAACAGTGGGAAATTGGATCAACTTGGCCTCTCTTCAACAGGGGGGGACTGGGCTAATTTTTTTTTTTAATGGATTGTGCAGCCCTGAGGGTCTCTGGGGGTTTGTGGCACCCCTGCAAGGACTGACTGGCTTTTGCACTCTGTGCCCTGCCACACACACACACTCCTCATCACTCACTTTGGCACACAGCAGAATATCCAAGAAGTCCAAATGTCTCTTCTTCTGGATCTTTTCAAATTCCCGTTCATCTTTAAGGGATTCCTTTCGCTCGCGGATCACCTTGTCTGGGGGAGAAAGGGTTAAAGGTTCAGCAGGGTCAGGAGATGCCAAGCTGCAAAACTGTCCTGCCTTTGAATGCAAAGTTCATCCAAGGGGGTGAGCACTGCTCAGTCCATGATGCATTTGACCTGTGCTTCTCCATCCCAGGCACTTTGGCTTTTTCAGCAGCATGGCAACAAATGCCATGGATACTGCCATCCTTTTCTGCAAACTTCCTTGTCCACCACAGACTTTTCAGCCTGTTTTACACACCCCTCATGCATTAAAATCACACCTGGTTTGGAAAATAAAATAATTCCTTGCATTGCTGTTGCCTGCAGTGCCCATCCCTTGTCTCACCCATCTCTGGCCATTTCACAGGAGCATTTCCAGAGGGCAATTCCTCCATTAATCCAATTTAATAACCCAGGACCTGTGAGACCCCTTTGCTTCATGCCTAGATCAGACCACTACTGCAAGCTGATGCACTGCTTGGATCTCATCTCTGAGCCTCTGTGCAGGATCACTGCACAGGCAAGGCGGTAACTTGACTGCCTCCGTCCAAAGTTTTGGGAGAGGATGACAGCAGGGGATACCTGTGTGGTCATGAGCGATCCTGCAGGCCTTCCTGAACTGAAATCCATGGGGGCTGAGCCAGTAAATGATGTCATTGTGGTAGGGGAAGATGCGGAGGCGCTGGTGTACCATGCTGCAGAGGTCGTAGACAGCCTGGATGTAGGTGTTTTTCCTGGAGAGAGGGGAATAGGAAGCTTGTAAATTTGGGAACAAAGCGACAAGCAATTTGCCTATTTCCCTTCTGAGCTGCAAACTTCCTGCCAGGGTTTGGGGCAGCCAGCACTGACCTGTTGGTCTGGCAGTTGCTGTGACAACTGAAGGCACATTTCATGATGCTATCGAGAGTCATCAAGCTGACGTGCTCAAAGAGCTCCACTGGCTTCCCGTCTGCTGTCAGCTTTTCCCACTTATCCTAGGGCCAAAAGGAGACAGAAATGAGAAGGCAAGGGTCACTTCTGCATGGATCTGCAGTCATAAATTAATTAAATGAGTGCTCAGATAGGGATACATCCCAGAGAAACGGAAGGGGATCTCTTAGTCACCATCAAAATCCCAGAGAAGAGAAGCCAAGAGTGGGATAGTTAATACGACATTTGCCTCAGGCAGCTGCTACTCTTGGATCCTGGTGGTGGTGAGCCCTGCTACACCCTATCTTGAGGTAAGGGCACCCGGGAGAAGCCCAGGACAGGTGCATTTCTGGGTGGTGGGGAGTTACCAAAGTCTTTCTTGGGATGCAGTGTGTTTTCTGTACAGGAGCTGCATATGCTGGCATTGGGCTTCACTGGGTCTGTTCTCGAGCACACATGAGCTTGGTGCTCAGGATGCAAACTTGGAGCAAGGTTTTTCCTCTGTCACACGATCTCTGTGCCAGTGTGTTTTCCCAGCATGTAATACAGGAGCTCTTGCTCAACTCTGATCCCTAGAGGAACTATAAATCCTGTCCCTCTTCCCCAGCAGACACGAAGTGACGATAAATCCTCTGTCCCCTTGTGGTGGTAAGGAACGAGTGGACTTAAAAGCTGGGAATGGGAGGGGAGGGAGGGGCACGGTCACATCTGAGCCCCCACAGCACCAAACCAGGCTTACAGGGACAGATGCATGTCCGTAGCACATACAGTGATTGCCACCTGGTGGCACGGGCTCACACAACTGGTGTTTGCGTTGCGCACAGGGAATGTCAAACTCCCAGGCACTTGTGAGCATTGCAAAAACTCTCCTGGCTCTCCAGCCCTTGGCTCCTGGCTGCTCCCTGGGCCTGTAGGAGGAATCCAGCCAGGATCCATTTGAAGCTGCTGGGGAGGTTGGAGTGAGGGAGGTGAAGGAGAAGGAATAGATCCAGCACCCAGACTCCTCCAGTTCACATGCACAAAGCCTGGTGCCCTTGGCCTGTAATTCCTACTGGTTTCCATCCTGCCCAGCACCAGGGGATTGAAGAACAATGCATTTTCACTGTTTATGAGGCATGACAGGGATTGCAGTCCAGTCATGTTGACAGCAAATGATACCCTTTAACCTTAGGTCACAGTACAGCTCTGCTCCAGCCTTTATTTTGGGGGATTTATTATGAACATTTATTTACCTCAATTCTTCATTTAGACAAACACCTTACAAGAAGCTGCTGTTGGAACTGAGATCAGGCATGGTTTGGGGATGGCAGTAACATTCATCTTGAAATCTCAGCCACAGATCCCAAGGCAGTACCAGAGACATTGCCACTGCAGGGAGGTTCATCCCTTCCAGCTCAAGGGCAGGGATTTGGGGTGACTCAGAAAGACTGACCACCAGGACACAGTGTGTCCTTACAATTACCAGGTAAAGAAAACCCTGCTCCAGCATTTACCTCCTAACCAGATGGGATTGGGAAAAGAAAACAGGGCAGAGAGAGGAGCATCATGAGTCCTACCAGCATCACGTTCGTAGACTCTGCCATCAGGCCCACGTACGGCTTCAAGACGTCGTAATGAAACCCTGGAGTCAGGAGTTTTCGGTGTTGGTGCCACTTGGGCCCATGCAAGATCAGCAACCCATTCCCTGGGGAAACACAGGCAAAGCACATTTTGCTGGGCACAAGCAGGCTGCTCTCACCTGCCTGCAGACACAGCCTCTGCCTGCAAGGAGCACGACTAAATCTGCTGTCTGAGCTGCTGTGAGAGGGTATTTTCACATGGTGCCATCAGCTCCAGGGTTCCCAGAGCTGAGCAAAGCCCTGTTCATCGAAATGGCACAACGGTGCCTCTGAAAAGAAACACCAACACTACTGGAACAAAGAAGTTCAGAACAGCAGATATACTTTTCACCAGTCCTCCACTGAATCTAAGCTTCTCCCATCACCAGCCTTTGCTATCTATGGACATGTAAGTATTCGTACATATGTTATGTCTGAACTTTCCTTCCTTGAAAATAAATAGAACTACTTAGCAACTTTTTCAATAAATGTAATAATTTCAGGAAGCTTTTAGCTGTAACTCCGTCAAGGAACAAGTACAATGGTGTTTATTTATACTGTGCTTTTGACTAACTTCAGAATCATTCCTGGGAGGCAAAGCCCTGGGAATACATACCAATCCATGGGACAAGGTGTTTATAGCTGATGTTATCCTTGGGATCTGTGAAAAAAAAAAAAAAAAAAGCATAAAGAAAGAGAAGATAAAATGGTAAATGTTTCAATAGCATGAACCCACTGGTTTGCAGCTGAAAGCTCCCTCTGGGCTCTCACTTTTGGTTGGGTATGAACCAAAATCAGTGGCATCCCTGCAGAACTCCCAGTATTTCACAACAAAACTATTTTATCTCTGCCAGGTGCAATAAATACATATAAAAGCAGATGCCCACACTGGAAAAAACAAGAATATTGGTAGTCCAAAGTCTGTGCAGTGTGATAAATTATTAACCCTCTCAGACACCACTGTTCAGCACCTTTTCTTCTCGATGCACTAAAGATACTTCTCTGCAGTAGGAGCCAGAGCTCTAAGCCTAGAAAAAAGCTCCCAGGTGTCTTCTCCTTGCTGGGATCAGGCACTGAGTAGTTAAATTTTCAAGGAGCATTTGAGGAAGTCTGATTTTCCAGCAATGGATCTGGAGTCAGGTCAGCCCTGCAGCCTGAAGCACCCAGGGCACAGCATGAAGGAGGGGTATCAATCCATGCCTTGAGATGATTTCTGCAAGAAAACCTCTCTGTGAAACCCTGCCTTGCTGTAAATCTTGAGGCTGGCATGGGAAATCTGCAGGCTGGGGTTTCTGCTCCACAGCTGAAGCCATAATCTCTCACCTCCTCTAGCCAACAGAACCTTGGCGTAGTCGGGATCACTGATAACCAGGAATGCTGAGAAACTCCCAAACCACATAGGGTGAGCATGTGGGTACTTCTGTGTCCAGCTCTCTGCCTTGTCCAGCACCTCTTCCTCCTTGAGAAACTACTTGTGGAGAAGCAAAAAGAGAAAGAATACATAGATTTGGAGAAAAAAAAAACCTTATATAATCTCCCAATACACTGTCTTAAAAGTTCAAGGTCTTTCTGATCACAAAACCAGATAAGGGCAAACAAGGTGCTGTTCCTCTGTGTTTGCAGAGCATGGGAAGTAAAGATGTTTGCTACTTTTAAAGCTTATATAAAATAATTCCTCCTTATCACTCGACCTTAAGATAGAGAACTTCCTTAGGCACCATGGTGGTGCCTATCAGCTCATATACGTTATCTGCTCTTTTTCCACGGCCACCCCATAGAAAACTCAGATTTGTCCCAGACAACATCTGCACTTTGTGGCATGCAAATACATTCTCACTCGCACGTGGCTGAGCAATTAGCACCCCGCAGCTGGGAGAAAATACAGCAGCACTTTTACCGCAGCCAACAGCATCGCTGCTGGATCTGCCCCAGTGCAGCAATGCCTCCTGACTGGGAAACCACAGCTTCCTCCAGACATTTAGGTGGAGTAGGCCAGTGTCCAAGCAAAATGCAACAGAATTAGTCTAAAGTCACCAATGGATTGTACAGAGAAAGGAATGCTGGTTAATAATATTACATTGAGAATTCATTGATTTCTTCAAATTGAATTTTATAGGCAACAAAGAGCTGGTGCTCCTAGAAAGATTTATCTCCTGTCCTTGGAAGCTGCAATCTGAGGAGCAGCACGAGCACCAGCGTTCATATCAGCAGCACTGGCAGGTTCACTCCAAAGGGATCGCTGCTTTATTGCTTGTATAGCCTGTGTTGTTATGTACAGGCAATAGACAAAGAACACGTGGAAAAATTGGTGGAAAGCTCCACAGTCACAGGCAGAGGAAAAAAATCACAATGACAAAATCTTGTAAGATTCTTTTTTCTTTGAACAGAAACTACTCTGGGCCAATATGCAAATGGAAGGATTTTGGTAAGCTAGGTCTGACATTGCTGCTGCTGCTTTGACTTGAAGCTTGAAGATTAATTAAATCAGTGTACTGGTGCAGAAATCAGGCTCAAAGTCACCCTATTGATTGTATCAAGTGAATATTTGCTCAGTCACTTTTGTGGTGAGTTAGCTCAGCTCAGCTTTTAGTCTGGCTGGAGTTTCTCGACCTAGGACATGGCTTGTACTCAAATAATCACTCACATCAAATAATCAGCCACGTGTGGCTTGTCTTGGAGAGGATACTCAGGAGTCACAGGGTGTCTGCCAGGGGACTGCACAGGCTGTGTGGGGGCACGACCAGGTTCAGCTCCAAGGCTGAGCACCCCCTTCCTCACGAGCTGGAGGGGTCCCTGCAGCACATCCCATGTGTCTCCCACACTCAGCAGAATTATGAACTACATCCATTTATTATTTATTACAGAAAGCTCAGCTTCAACTTCGCTTACTCAAGTTGAAGATTTTGAACTTAAGAAACAGAACCATCAATTTCTCTGATTTCAGGGATCAAGTTTTGGGACAAAAGGAGGCAGCCCTCCTTAGTGCCCACCTCTTCAGCAACGCCAGCAGAAACAGGGCTTGGCACAGTGCCTTTAGCGAAGCGACACTTGAACATGTGAAAATCCCTTTGATACGGCTGCTTGTGCTTCTCCTGTCATGAATTACAAAAAGCATAATGGAAGCAACTGGGAGATGCTGATCAAGTCTCACTGGCAGAAGTCCTAATCCTAGAAGCTTTTGCATCCAACCTTGTTTTGGAGCACCAGCCTTGGTTTTTGTTGTCAAGAACCATTCTCATGCTGGCTGAGGGCTGAATGGGTTTATTTGAGAGGAGAGGTTATCCTCAAGGCGAGTAACCTGCTGCACCGAGCACTCCTGGAGCAGAGGGTGTAAAGTTCTATGAGCTGCAGAGGAATAGAAAGCTCCCAGTCCTTAATCAGGGCTCCAGCTACCAGGTTCTACATGAAAGACCATTACTTCTACTTCTTCCTCCCTCGGGGGCTTGAAAAGAAAAGTATAAACCCCACTTGGGTTTAAGAAAGAAAGGTAATTGCCTGATCGCATGCTGAAATGCAAGTTTTGAAATGGATCCAACACTAAAAGCATCTGAGAAGAGGCTTAAAGGCACTTTTAATGACTACACACTGATAGCAAATGAAGGAGAAAACACAGGAGCTGAAATCTGAGCATGAGGCCGTGCTGCGTGCAGCCAGAGCCAGGCTGGCTCCTCCCCACACGGGGCAGAAGTGGGCAAAGGGCTGCCGAGGGACTGACACCCTCCCTGTGCCAGTGGGGCAGCGACCCTGCTCTGCTCTGCTTCCCACCAACCCCGGCCATGGGGAGCCACTTTGGTCAGCTCAGGGCTGGCACTCTGGGTTTTAACCAAGTTGTGCTGCTGCAGTGAGACTGAACAGCTCTACACAACCTCTTCCTGAGATTTTAATGTCATTTCTACTGAGTGATTTGGATAAGCAGAGACTAATACCCAGAGAATGCTTTAAAACAAAGTGATGTATTCCCAGGAGACGCACCCAGAGCATGACAAATACATTTGAGATTCTAAACTGGCCTGGATCAAAACTGGCAAATAATCAGTTAAATCAACAGAACTGGAAATGTCAGGGCTCTCCATGAATACAGCTCGAAGGTCCTCCTCGAGGTGTATGCAAACTTTGTATTCAGTGTGTGCTCAGAGCATTGCCGGTTTCTTTGCTGGCTCAATGAATTGTTAGGCTTTGGGAATTCAGCAGCATTAATCAGCAAATGATTAAATCTTCAAAAAAGGAATTTTCTAACAAACATTGTCTGAGGTAAAAGTCGAGCCACGAACAACCTAGCTACGATGACAGCGAGTGATGGGCACAAATGGTTAAATTCCCGTCCAGGACAAATAGTCACAACTAACAAGGAGGAGAACATACTTTATTTAACTGCAGTTTCAGAGTCTAACTGGCAGTGTAACAAAGCCCTGAACTGGCCCATCTTCATGCTTACATTGCCAAAAGACTGCTTGTCCCGTCCAGCACAGCAAAACTGGCGCTGCCACAGCACAGAGACAAGCCCTGGGAGGTCTCCTCCTGATTTCCCAGACACTTTTCAGGGTGCCAGTTATTTAACGTGCCATAGATTTGGCCATAGCAGGGCATCAGCAGAGCGCAGCAGAGGGCAAGGTGATTTTAAGCAGCCTTTAGCACGTATGGAAAAGCCTTTTGCACCAGGCAAGCTCAGTTACACCTCGTGAGGCTGCTGACGAGTTGTGAAAATCTGTTTGCCAAGGCAGCCATGGTGATCTGTGTGGGCAAGTGCATACCTCGGGGAATAGTCATCCCTGACACCAGTGACCAGAACAAGGCTCGCATGTGCACGTGGGTTTAGTTACTCATGGCCTTAATGCAACTGTAAGAAGATCCACGGCCCCTGCGCTGGATGCAATGCCTGTGATGCGTTTTGTGGCTTAAACGTGGCTCAGAATGATCAATTGTCTGGTTCACCTGGCCGTGAGGCCGATGCAAGCTGGCAGGGGAGAGGAAGTGCCTCTGGATGCCGGGAGCAGCGAGCATCTGCTCAGCGTCTCATCAGCTCAGCGCCGCAGGGGAGCTGCAGCGGCCCTGCCCTGGCTGTCAGAGGAGCAGAGAGGTGACAGTGGAACCTGCCAGGGATAGAGCAGCGCGGCTCTGCTGCCTCCAGCACCGATGCCGGCTCACACCCCGGGATGTCCTCGCCTATGCCACACTGTATTACCGCTCTCTTTACTTGCGAGCCAGCCACCACCCTTTTCCACCGTGCAGTCTGCAGCAGCCTGCGGGAGCTCTGCGTGAGCCATGCTCTCTAAGCACCACAGACAGGGAAAGCACATTGGTCTGGCTGAGAAAAGGGATGCCCACCTCTCACCTACCCCGCGGACTGGGAGCAGCAGTTCTCCCGGACCACGGGGACGAGTCCCACCAGCATCATTTCCACACGCCCCTCGGGAAAGCTGCTCCCCGCACTCCCCCTCGCTCCCGGCAGCGCAGACCCGGCTCTCCCCCACCTCGTGGACGTGGCCGAAGAGCCAGTGGGTCGGGTGCCCAGGGAAGTCGGCCAGCGCTCGGAGCAGCTCCCGCCGCCGGTGGAACAGCTGGATGGCTTTCAGCAGCACGCAGGTCAGGCAGAACACGGCAGCCAGGTGCAGCACCCTGGAGACATCCACGCCCAGCCACAGGAGCTTCATCGTCCCGCTGAGAGCCGCCGGCAGCTGCCTCCGGTGTCCCCCAGCGCCCCGGCAGCACCGGCCGTAGCAGCCAATGCGGGGCGGAGAGGCAGGTCCAGAGTCCGAGCGGCTGCCAAATCACGGCAGCGCTTGTTGGGAGGGAAGGGAAAGGAAAGGAAGGGAAGGGAAGGGGAGCGTCCCGCAGGAACGCTCTGCTCGCCGCCGCACCGGCTGGGAGCTGCTGCCCGCCCCGAGTCCCCGCCGCCGGCACCGGCTGGCTCCGCGCGGGGACCGCAGGCTGAGGAGAGAGGGAAAGACCGCACCCCCGGATTCCTCCTCCCGAGGTCCTCATCAGATATTCCTGCCTAAAGAGGTTTCACCCTCATTTCCACCCATTCCCAGCCCGCATCCCGACTGACGGCTCCCGCCCTCCTTCCCTGTCTCCCTCCCCGCTGCCGGCACAGGGAGCCGCATCCCAGCGCCGACCGGGACAGCATCTCCCCAGTAGCGAGCGCGGGGAATCCCGCACCGCGCCGGGCTGGCGATGCCGGTACC
>VZTH01010895.1:137765-154121 GCA_013397815.1 Aleadryas rufinucha
GCCGAGGAGAAGGAGGAGGAGGCAGGCGGGAGCCAGCCGCCGGCCGCGCCGCCGCCCCACAAGAGGATGAAAAAGCGGAAGGAGCTGAATGCCCTCATCGGCCTCGCCGCCGACGGCCGCAGGAAGAAGCCCGCCAAGAAGGGCTCGGGCCACCGGCTGCTGCGCACCGAGCCGCCCGCCTCCGACTCCGAGTCCAGCTCCGACGAGGACGAGTTCGCAGGGGCGCGGGGCCGCTGCGGAAAGTGAGTCCCGGGCGCTGCGCGGGGCCCCTGCTCGGACAGGTCCTGCCCCGGCTCCGCCGCGGGGCTGCGCTGCTTCGGCGGGTCGGATTCGCAGCTGGGGGGGTTAAAGGGGGTGTGTGAGGCTGGGGACTGCCAGGGGACACCCGGAGCTGCACTGTGTCCGACCCCGCAGGTCGCCTGTCTGGGGATGAAGTGTCATCGAGTCCGAGAACGGCTTGTGTTGGAAGGGATTTTAAAGCTCAACTAGTTCCAACCCCCAGCCATGGCCAGGGACAGCTCCCACTGGACCATCCTATGGTTTTTTTCTTCTTGTTTTTTCTGTTTTGTGCTCACCGCAGCACAGGTCCTTGAGGACTAAACTGGGGGCAGCTCCTGGAGATGCTGAGCGCAGTTAGCCGTGTGTGTGCTCAGCGTGGCACAGTCCTGCGAGCTGGCGCAGTGCTGGCTTTCTCGTGGACGTGCTGTGCTTTTGCCAGCAAATAAGCTTTTCAGTTAAGTAACAGCGTTAATAATGGGCTTCTGTGCATACCTGAAAGTAGGCATGTGTCAGGGAAACGGGCTTTCACAATTTAGAACGCTCTAGAAGTACTTGTCGTAACGTTATGGTGATACCTTGTCTTGAAGCGTGTTTTCCAGACTATCAAGGCGATGTGCCTGACATAAACTTATGTCAGCAAAGCAGGATATTTTAGTAACAGAAACCTGACAGCTGCTTTTAAATATGCTAGATGTGCCTCCTGAAGATAAACTGAATAGAGAGTAACAGCCCTGACCTGAGTTTATAGCCTTATTTATTCCTGAAAACACTCTTTGTTAGTCTTGTCAGCCAAAATGTGTGCTGTTACAACGCTGTCCCTTACGTTGCTAGAACAGCATTTAAAATAATACTTTTCTAGTCACTGCTGTATATTCACAAGCTGTTACTTTGTTTTCTGCAGGGGAGACTACCTGCGATGCTGCAGGTTCTGTTACCCTTTATGTGCGTTTGTCATTCTTGCTGCTTGCGTGGTCGCGTGTGTTGGCTTAGTCTGGATGCAGGTGGCTCTCAAGGAGGATTTGGATGCAATAAAGGAGAAGTTTCGAACTAGTAAGTATGAATGTAACTACTATTTCACATTTTTACTGGGTAGTATGAAGAGCTCTAGTTTCTTGCCTGCTCAGTCAAAGTCTGAAAGTACTGAGTAGACAAATCACTTCTGAATTGAGGAGTGCTCTGAGCCAAGAAGACAGAGACTTGGTGAATCTAAGGTGAATGTTATATATTCTTGCCTGCTCTGTATCTTCTGAGGAGTAGTCACACTGGACTGGGTGGGCCTGTAGTTGCTTGTCTATACATTTCTAAAATTCCTGACTTTGGTCTTTAGAGTGCTCTCTTCCAAAGAAAGACCCTATTAAAACTTTCATGATCAGCCCTGTCAAAGCAGTCTGGGGAATTCTGAAAAAAAAAAAAAAGGAAAAATTATGTTCTTGTCTTGAACTCTTTTAAAAACCTCTGATACTTTCTATGGAGTTACTGCAATTTGAATGTTGCTTCAGTACTATATTTTCTCTCTGTATCCTCTGAATGTTCGTCTTGCTTGCGCTGACCTGTTTCTTGTTCAACTTTTATGTCAGGTTACATGTGGTGTGGAGTGAATATGTTTAATACTTCGAAGTGTGGAGTTAAGGTGAAGTGTTTTGCTTGTAGGGCTCAGGTTTTCTCTGTCCCTGTCAAGCTTTTCATGCCAAGATTTCAATATAATAACTTCTGTAGAGCTGAGGTATAACAAATGGTAATATGTGCACGTAAGGTATGCTTTTGGTTCTCTGTACCTCACCTCCAGGCACAAGATGTGTTTTGGTGCCTTATGTCAGTAGTGTTTAAAATCCTGTGTATATTGAAAAAGGTAAGCAAAGTTGTTGTTTTGTTTGTGGTAAAAGGGGCATTGAGGAAGCTCGTGTAGAAATTAATTGCTCTTGGTGTTCAGGTGTTCCTGTTTGGGTGTGTGAGGTGGGGAGTTGCCTGCCAAGGTGGAACAGGCTGGCTGGGTGTGAGAGAAGTGCTGATAGATGTGCTTTTGTATTAACTGATACTGAACTCTGAAAGTTGGCTGTAGTTGCTGTCCACCAGTTCTGGAGGATACCTTCAGTTCCAGGTGCTGCTCTGTGGCTCTGAGTGTTCCCAGCAGCTCTGCAGTGGCTGTTTCTGTGTTGTGGGGTCAGCAACTGCTGCTCTTTGTGGACTGCTCGCCTTTAAGGGTGTGCTTTTGGTAAAAGTTTTGCATGAGGACAACGTTTGTTGGCTTTGGTGTAGTTAAGTTTCATCATTCCTGTTAAACACAGACCTCTTTGTTAAAGCAGCTGTTCTCCCTGAGCGTGTTCTCCCTGTCTGGCAATTACAGATGGGCTTGTTTTCTTCTTACTAGCTCTGATAGAAAAGCTGTGCGTTTAATGCTTTTTTTGGTGATAAATGTGTCAGATTTCCTTGCCACCCTAACAGCATGCCTAGGAGTTGGATGGCAGCCTCATAATGAGGCACAGCATTTAAATACAACAACAAAAAAAGCAGGCAGCAAGAACAACCTGGTTCCAAAAGGGAACATTTTGCCTTGGTGAAATGTGTGGGTGGGCAGAGAAACAAAGGCAGGTGACCCATCTGTCATACAAGAAGTTTGGAAAAGGAACCTTTCTCTGACTCTTCATCCAGACTTTTTTCCCCATAAGAGCAGATGTTTGTGGCAGTATTTATGTTCTGCCGTCCTTTGCATGAAGTGAATACGGTATGAGTGCTTTTTATAAACAAGACATTTTTGCATCAAGTATGTTTGCAACAGGAAGAAGTCGTGTAGGATTTTCCCTTCAACTGTCAGCATGATGCTGAGAACATATGTGGCATTTAACCTTCCTAGTGCTGCAAAAAAACTCTTCAAGCAGAGTCTCACTGTACACAGTGAGAGTGGCAGAAAATAATTTATCTACAAGAGCCTATGAAAACATGAGATTCAGTGTGAACTGCTTGTGTCAAATGCACAAATTAGTTCTCAGTCTGTTTTGGCTAAAATATACCTTTCAAGGTCTAATTACCCAAAAATGTTGTTTGGACCTTGGGTGATCTCGTGCAGATTTCTTTGCACCTAGAAAGTACTTTTAGAACTTGCTTAAAGAGAAGTGAGATGGGTTTTTGAAGATGCACAGCTTTCCAGTTTTATGTGTTTGGGCTTCCACTCCACAGGCTTCTCCTTCTGGGTCACACACGGAAACTTTTTCTGGGATCTGCTAGCTACACATCACACAGGTCCCACTGCTCTTGGCACGCTGGTCTGAACGATGGCGGTTTGTTGTGGAACTTTCCAGTGCTGCCTTACAGGGTGGAGGTGCAGATTTTGGAGAACTCTGTCATCTCCATCTCAAAACCTTTGCTTATTTGTTTGTCAGACCTAGGGATTTAGGATTGCCTCACAGCACAGCTAAACAGCTTAGTCACTGCAGATCTGGAAGAGCTGCATTTCTGAGGCTCACTGGAATTGCTTTGAGCTGCATGTTTCCCCCTTTCTGTAGTATTAATTGCAGTAATAACTGTCTTTATTTGCAAGGAAATCGTTTGCTGATTTGTTTACCAACAGGCATTAATGAATAAGCTTATATGTTATTTTTTCAGTTGTCTTTCTGTCACACGGAGCAACTAACTACATTAATCTCCTTGGAATTCACTTGATTGTCAGCAGCCCCTCTGCAGGCTTGAAAAGGGCGCTGAGGTTCATTTCACCTGCCTCCTTTGCCCTGGGACTGCTGGCAGTTCTTATTCACAGGCCCATTACTATTTCATGTTCCCCTGTGGAGGTAATGCAAAATAACTGCACTAAATAAAGACCTACTGAGGCTTGCCAGAATGACAGGACTATGCAAAGTGTTAAATTTAGTACAGTCTCTCTGGGTTCTCTGTGCAGATATTGGTACTCTTAAAACAAAAAAGAGCTGTCATTCTGAGCAAACATTGAATCCGGAACTGGCAATAAACCTTTATGTAGAAACTGTTATTGCCTTCTTTCACTGCTGTAGATGTTGCTGTTTGTAATTTGTTTTCTGCCTTTCAGTGTTGTTTACCTAGATTTTTGGTTTGGTTTGGTTTTCAAACGTATTTAATTATTTTTTCATTCTTTTAGTGGAATCTAATCAAAAGACATCATTCCAAGAAATTCCTAAACTGAATGAAGATTTGGTGCAGAACCAAAAGCAGCTAGAACAAATTGAGACTGGAGAACTGGGGCTGAGTAAAATTTGGATAAATATCACAGAGATCAATAAACAGGTGAGAGGGGATCAGTCCTTGATTTCAAAAAACAATAAAATATTCCATTCAATTTTTTTTAATGGAAATTAATTTTATCTAAGGACTTCTGTGACCATATATGTAGCTTTTATTTTTGAAGCTAAAATAGAGTATAAACATCACTATAAACAAGCAAAAAACAGCTTGAGCATCCAGCTGGGCTGGAGACTGATCACAAGAGGAGAAATTGCATAACTGGTGGAAGCAGTTCAGGCAGAATTTAAAAGAACCTGAGAACTGTGCGGTTCTTAATTTTCCTGCTAAACAGTTGTGATGTTTATGATGAGAGATTTGGCGTTTCAAATTTCTGAGAGCATTTTGTAAGTGTGGAAAAGAGTTACCTGACTAAGAGCGAGTTCCTGTTGCTACAAACTGAGGCCTGGTGTCCTGTGAATATAAAGCCTGCTCACACACACTCGGCCTCTGAGCTGGTGTAAATCTTGGCACTGTTGATGGGGCTAGAACTAAGCCACTTACCAGAGAGCTCTTTGCTCAGCTGCTCCATTAACTCACACTTCAGGTGAAGCATCCAGCAAGGCTCTTACTGAAATTTCTGCCCTGGAGGGTAAAAGTTCAGAGCTGCTCACAGTGAATGGCATCGAGAGGTGTGTGTGAGGAACTCTTCTTGACACAGGTGCTCTGGTTTAATTTGTTAGAGTACTGAGGTGCCTGCTCAGATTGATTTTCCTTCAGTCCCATGTGGTGGTTAAGTGCTTACTGGGGCGCATCTGAAAATTTGATTTGCTTTCTTTAGCGTCTCACTGTTTTAGCTACAGTTATTTAGGCTCTTCATGAGACTTTTAAAATGCTGTTATCTGCACCTGGATGTTAAAGATACTTGCACGTGGTTCTTGCAGGCCCTCAAGTTACTTCAGGGTCTGGTTACAGTCTGAGCCTGATCTTCCGGGGATCAAAATTTTCTCACTGTTTTTTTATCCATGAATTGTTGGGATGTGCTGCTGGGAATAATCTGAGCCAGTGTTCACAGCTGTGGAGCTCGAGAGTCTGCACGCCAGCTGATCAGCATTGACCTAATGTAAAATGAGGATCTTTTCCTCAACTTACAAAACAACTTTGTTTTTTAATCAGAAGAAAGTGCATTTTATTCCCTGTTCCAGTTGTGTAGCAGAGGGTTTGGGTGATAGGTGCAACTTCTTTGCCCATCACTCAGCTGTAGAGGTTGCATGGCTTTGCTGGGTTTTGCCAAGCGGGTTTCATTGCTAAATGCAAAAGTGGGTGATGATTTCCTCCACGTAAGGACTTCTTGCACAATTTTTTAAGTCTTTCTTGGGCAACAGCCTCTCTTTAAAAGGATGAATGTAAAACTGGCAGAGGGTACCTTATTGAAAAGAAGGGTCTTCTATGGCTTTCATTCAGTTTTAAAAAACGAGTTAAATAAAGATGTGCTCTTTTGCAAGAGGCAGAATATTTTTAATGTAGCCTAGGCAGGACTTCTGACCTAGAGATAGGGGTGTTTTGTGTGTGTACATGCATAATTTTGTATTGCCTTATGTTTTAATGTTACACATTAAGCCATTGGTATTGGGGAAGGTCAGAATCAGGATTATGTCACCTAATTCTAAGTGTTCTTTTTTGGTTTTAGATATCACTATTGACCTCAACAGTAAATCATCTCAAAAACAATATAAAATCTGCTGCTGACCTAATTTCACTTCCCCTCACAGTAGAGAAACTTCAGAAGGTAAGTACTGTAAATGTGGCTGTCACTAAATGTGTTCTGTGTGTTAAGCTGCAGCTGGGCTCTTGGGGACAGCAGTGACAACAGGAGCTGCCTGAGTTGCTAGCAATGTTTGCTTCTCTTGTCTTTAAAATTTGACTTCATATATTGTATGGTCCTGTGATAATGTGTGGCAGGTAAAAAATTTAAAGGCCTTGTTTATCCCTTTTGGAGATGCATTTGTTTGTATTATGCTGTCCCATGTGTACCTTGGAGTTGATCTTTCTGGTTACTTTCCTTAAAATTGCTAATCTTAATATCATGTGAGACACTTGGAAAAAGTCTGTCTGCAGTTTTATAACTTCATGCAAATAGGTGGTTTGTTTGGCTTTTTTAATTGGAAAAGGAAATGCATTGCTTTCTGTTAATACAGTGTCCTACTGTGTGCCTTGCTGAGCATTCTTTACCAAAGAACTGTCCTATTTATTTTGGTAAAAAGAATGGCTTGTTGAACCTTGCCTGGCTCTTCCACGGCAGTTCTGTTTATTTAGCAATAAACATTTATATTGGGCTAACACCTAATGTTAGTCCAGTCTTTGTGGCATTATGGGTTTCCACATCCCATTTCCTATCCCTACAAAATGAATGTATGATCAACAAGCTAATGATATGCAAAGCAATGAATGTGGTTTGGCTGATGGGGCTACCAGGATTTCTTTTTCTGGGAGGAGTACAAAGTTGTTTCCTTAGCTCCTTATTTGTATCTGCAATCAAGCTGGATTTTCACTGTACCCTGTCAGAGGCAAGTCTTAAGGCATGTTGTTACCAGGAGTAGTGTGGCCAGCAGGACCAGGGCAGTGATTGTCCACCTGTACTGGGCACTGGTGAGGCCACACCCTGAATCCTGTGTCCGGTTCTGGGCCCCTCAGTTCAGGAAGGACATTGAGGTGCTGGAGAGTGTTCAGAGAAGGGCAGTGGAGCTGGGGAAGGGTCTGGAGCACAAGTCTGATGAGGAGCAGCTGGGGGTGTTTAGCCAGGAGAAGAGGAGGCTCGGGGGGGACCTTATAACTCTCTACAACTCCCTGAAAGGAGGTTGGAGCCAAGTGGGGGTCAGGCTCTTATCTCAAGTGACAGGACAAGAAAAAATAACCTAAAGCTGTGCCAGTGGAGGTTTAGATGGGATGATAGCAAAAATTTCTTCACTGAATGGGTTGTCAAACAGTGGAACAGGCTGTACAGGGAGGTGGTGGAGTTGCCATCCCTGGAGGTGTTTAAAGGATGTGGGTAGGAGCTTGGGGACCTGGATTAATGATGGCCTTGGCAGTGCTGAGTTAACATCTGGACTCAGTCTTAGAGGTCCTTGCCAACCTAAGTGATCCTATGACAAGGCTGTGTTTCTTATGTGGGATTTGGTTTTCTTGAGCCTTTTTCCTTGTAGGTACCATGCCTGGAAATAAGGATGCCTGCTGGTGTCAGAGTCCTGAAGGATTGCTGAGGGAGTTCCTCTTGGGCAGTGGCTTTTGTTTGTACTGGTGAAAGTGTCCTGAGGACCTCCTGGGCAGAGCTTGCTTTGGGTATAATTTGCAGTTTTGAGTGCAAAAAACCTTCCAAAGTCTTCAAAGTCCTGTGCATATTTTTGTGGCCGTCTGCCTGCAGTTTCACTAACAAAACATTGTGTTTAGCTGATTGGTATTTTGGAACAGTACAGTTGGAGGAAGACTGAGATTTCTGTCATTTTTTTTATTGCAGACTGTAGCCAACATAGGTAGTACCCTTACCAGTGTGGCTCATGATGTTGAAAATATACAGACAGCTATTGAGGAATACAAGAAATCCATAGAAATGCTCCAGAACGATGTGGTAAGAAAAATGCACTGCTTTAACACTGCCTAATGGGAAGCAAGTTAAAGAAATGCTCGGAGTTCTCCCATTTGCCTTTGAAATGCTTCTGAGGTTTCAGTAGGTTGGTACATTAGTTAGTTAATCTTCTAATCCCTGTGTGACATCTGTGTGGTACCAAGTTCATGTTTATCTGGAGCCAGAATTGTTCCTTTCTACACTTCTTACCCTGCATATTTTTGCTTCCTATTTCATAGATATGGGGGCTTGAGAAATGCTTCTGTGTGATGCAGGGTACTGCTTATGGTAACTGTCTGCACTCTTTTAGGTTTGGGAATGTGAGAAAATTGAGATAGTTTGTTGGTTGAATTAAGAATCCATATCAGGATGAAATTACTGACTGTCTTCACCAGAAACTCCTTGCTGTATTTATCCCAACCTCTCACTTGGGGTTAACAAACTGAGCCAATAATTACAGTTTTTCAGCTAAACTGCAATACAAGAATTCTTGCAGATAAAATCTAAATCCTTTAGATTTTAGTCATCCTTTCAGAGAGAGGCTGTTGCCCAAGAAAGACACGTAATAAAGCTCGATTCACTCAGTGGGTGCTCTGAAAACATTGCAGATGTGGCAGTGTGTATGGTAGCAGTAAAATGTGTATCATAATACTTCATTAAATGGAGAATAGTTAATTAGGAGGGTTTAATGAAAATAAATTTGGACCTTATGTGTTTGAAAGAGAAAACTATTAGCCTATTTGAAGTACTGCATGCACAGCAGACCTGAGTGACTGTAATTGTAGCAAAACATCCTTAGCTACAGTCTGCCAGTTATTAAACACTGATTTTCAGGGATTTTGTAACACAATTTTCTACTTCTTTCCTTAGAAGGAATTAAAACAGCTGCCTTCACTTCCCTCCACTGTTGCGCCGAGGACTGAGGGAAATCAGACAGAATACTGCAAAAAGGTATTTTTCTCCCTTGCATAAGGAATTTTGGTACAAGTGTCAAGTGGATATGTAACTTACCTGTGTTTTTTGCAGTACTGTAGTGTGCAAAAAGTATGTTTTTTATCAAGACAATGCAGATAGCATGCTTTAAAGCAAATCATAAGGTAATTTTGCTGTAGTTTGTTCCTGTGTTTGTGCAAACAGGAAAGTGCCCTGGTCTGAGAGTGGGTTTTTTTTGTGTTCTGACTGGGTGAGGAGTAAAAGGAGTGAAACCAATATCTGACAAATTATAGGTGTGCTTTGCTAAAGTAAATGAAAATAAGTTAAAAGCTTTTAATGGAGTGGATTTTATGGCAGGTACTTGCTAATCTGGGCAAACTTGGGAGTGGCATGTACTGAGTCACCCTCAATGTAATGAGGTGTGGAAAGCAGTAATTCAGCAACAACAACAAAAAAAAGGTTAATGTGTAGGTGTTTAGCTGAATGGGTTGGAACAGAATGACTGCACTTACTTACATTTAATGCAGTCAATATCTTCCTGAGAAATGAATCCTGTATATAAATATGCCCAGTACATGCTTTCTTGGGAAAGATCATTGTTGTGCTTACAAAGCTTGACCTGGAAAATGAGATGAATAGGCTCTTTGTGTTCACTGGCACAGCTGAAGTGATTACATTAGCAACAAAGAGGTTAGCCTTGGGGAAGAATCTCAGTTTCAAACTTTTAGAAAGTTGGAATAACTTTCTGGAAGCTTCCAGTTGGATGTTTTCAGTGGTGTCAGTGGAGAGCCAGTCTGAAATCTGCCCACTTAAACTGGGTCAGTCATGTTGTTAGTAGCAGGAGTTGCTGCAGAGGTTGGGTGAACTGACACGTGCTCTGTTCATATTTCAGGAAAGCCAGGCACTGCATGCAGCTTTGGAACAGCTAAATAATACTGTAGTGGTGTACCAAAAGTTGAATGACATCAAGCTTCTAAATGTGGATTCAGCCATTGGCAACCTCAGCCGGAAAGTTGTGCTGTTGGAAAACTCTCCCCTTGTTGTGAAAAATCTGGACAAAAGAGAGAACTCGTCTACCATCGTGGTAGGTGATGGCTCAGGGTGTCCTCTCAGGCTGCTACTTCCCTTACACTGCAGATACAGCTTTTCAGACCTAACTAAAGAAAATGTCAGAGTAAAACTTGAGATACGTAGGAGTTCATTATAAAAGGCTGGAATTTGTTCCTGAACAGATAACCAGCATTAAGAGTGTCTCAGAAGCAGTGTTTCATTTCTTTCCTGCAGTATCTACAGGAAAGTGTCCAAAACACCATGACGTTTAAGAGTTGGGTGGTTGCTTTGAGGCAGGATCACAAACTGAGCTGTTTTAGGAATCACTCTGGCATAGATCTGTTAAGACCCCCTGAGGAGCTAAGTGGGACTCTGCATTTGTTCAACAGTGCTTAAATTCTGAAAAAAAACAATAATAAAAAAGCCTCCTAAATAAGTTCATAAATTTTTCCAGTGTTTGCCACACTGGGGCCAGTCTGTGAGAGCCTGTTCTGTATGTTTAGCAGTAAAGGAACATGCTGACTTCAAAAAAATAAATTATATAACCCATTTTTATGACTTCATGTTAATTCTACAGTGTATCTGCCCTGGTTTATCTCTGCTTCATGTCTGCCAAATTTGAAGGAAAGAAGCTCCATTGTAGAAAATAAAAAGCACATGAATAAACTCTGCTCTGTTTTTTCTTTAGGGGAATGATGCAACTACCTCTCTAGAAGTGGAAAATGAAGATCAAGTAGATAGTGAAACTCAGTCAAATAAAGAACTGAAGGTAAAGTAAAGAAATAAAAATTACATGGGATTAGTAGAGCATGTAATTGTCTTTCTAAAGATGTTTTAAATGGACCTTAATTGAGCAAAGGTCTGCAGAGAGGCACTAGTGGAGTCAAGGACTTGCTGAAAGCCCCTCTCAGTAATGGTCTGTCACTGGCTGGGAGTGAGTTTAACTGAATGGCCAGATTGTGGGCTGGGAATAGTAGGGGATGCTGCTGAGTTTAGTTTCCATCTGCTGGAAAGAAGGTGGGTGAGTGAACAGGCTGCACTTGTCAGTTCTGGGCTTGGATTGATGTGAACTCAACCTCTCATCTGGAATGTACCAATGAAAAGAGAAGGGAGCTGCAGATTGAAAAATGTGGGAGTTTTACTTTTACAGAGATACAGTGGCTCCTGCATGAAGGTATTCACTACTGCAGACAAACCTTTGAAACAATTAAGCAGTTTAATTAATGTATAAGTGTTCACTCCAAGTGTGCTTGACTGTTCTATATTACAGTTTTTCAGTGTCTTGCTCTTCTCTGTAGGAAATACAGAAACTAAACATCAGATCCTTTTGAAATGGGTGTATGCAAAATAATTGCTTGTTTTTCAGGTTGTGGTACTGATTCTGTTGTTTTCCTACAGACCATGTGCATTTATTCATTACATCTTCCCATAGATTTTTTTATTTATTGTTTTTAAATCTTGCTTATAATTTTAAACTTGATCAGCTTGGACACCTCCAAGTCAGTCAAAAGTGCTTACACATTTTAAATTACTACTTTTTCTGATCTTCTACATCTACTGAAGGGGTGCATTTTAAGATATTTTTTTCTGTACATATGCAGGAAATAGAAACTAGAGATTCTCAGGTATCAAAACTAAAAGAGACTCTTCAGCGGATGAGTGCTCTCACAGGCAAGCCAGAAAATGACAGACCCATTGAGGCATCAGAGAATGGTAAGAATGTCTTGTAACAGTGATCCATAAACCTGGAGGTTCCCTGTGTAATTCAAAGAATTACTAATTAAGGTGGATAATTTGGACTGTTCCTTAAGATTTTGATGAAGGTTTTTTTAGTTAAAGCAGTAGGAAACGGATGTTTCTAAAACAGAAAGCTATGTATGACTCCAAAAGTTTGAAGGTGACTTAAAATGTGTATGGCAGGATTCAGGTGGATCAATAGCTGGTGTTTGAAGGCATGCAGTGATTAACTGTAGGACTGTATACCCAATAACACCTGGTTTAGATTTTTTAAAATGTAAGTGTAATGCAGAGGAAAGGTCTCTGCACTTCTGCTGACTTCAGTTCTGCACTTCTGCTAAACATCAGATTTTTAAATACTTCATTACGATAGAACTGTGCTGCTTGTTCATTCCAAGCAGGAGCTTGGAAGTTTAGACCTTGCTGTTAGGGAATGTTGATATTGATAAGGTGGAAGCAACCCGGGTGGGCAGATGTAATTTGCTCAATGAAGCTTCTTCAGCACCCTCAGAGTGGGGAGCAGAAAACACTCCCAAGTCACTCTTTGTATGGGAGTTTGCAAATACACACCTAGTACAGAATGGAAGATTAAAGCTGTGTGACTGTCCAGAAACTGTTCTTTCAATTATTGATAAAAGGGGACAACACTGCTACATTCTGAAATAGTGCAGCATTCTTACCCCATACAGCTAGTGTAATAAAAAAAAAAACCCAACAGTTTTATTGGATTTTTGTTTGGTTTTGCTAGCTGTAATTCTGTGGAATTAGTAAGACTAATAGAAATTGTTTTGTAACAGTTGAAAGTAGTCAGAGTACTACAGCAAAGCCC
This sequence comes from Aleadryas rufinucha, assembly GCA_013397815.1. Lineage (NCBI taxonomy): Eukaryota > Metazoa > Chordata > Aves > Passeriformes > Aleadryas > Aleadryas rufinucha. The sequence goes on from VZTH01010895.1 coordinate 150,401, forward strand.
ACAGAGCTTTCAAGGGTGGCTTCAAGGTCAGCTGGTGACAGCATGGAGAGGAACGGGCAGCTGAGCCATCTGTCCTTACCAGGAATTTCCAGCGTTGAAGGTATGTCCTTTTTAGGCTGACCTTTTCTTCTGAGTATTTCATGTAAATGTTTAGGAGAGGAAAAGTATAAACATTCTGGGAGATGTGAGGTCAATTTTAAAATTGAGGGCTTTTAAAATTTGAGGACTGTGGGCTTCAAAAAAAAAAAAAAAAGAAAAAAAGAAAAAACTGAAAAGAAAGAATAGCATGTAAAAGGAAAGAAACAGATTTAAGCAGGAGTGTGCATTGTTAGTGAATTATAATTGTTTTGAGTACCAAAGTATTACATTGGGTGCCCCAGAGACTGGGAGAGAAGTCAAGGGCAGAATTAACATGCTGAAGGAAAAAGAGGTAGCCATGAATGTGTATGTTCTGGGGCTTTTTTCTTTTCTGTATTTTTTTTTCCAAGAGAACACTGCCTGGTCAGATGAATGGTTTCTGGATCTTGCTGTTCAGTCACTTCAGCTCTTGAAAGGGCAACTCTTTGCATCAGGAAGTGAATAGACACTTTTCCCTTTGTATCATCTGTCCTGTTGGTATAGCAACAGTCATTCAGAGTTTGCTTTTGTAGGGGATAACTGCATCTGTATGCAGTTAGTGGTTGTAAAATGGGCTGTTAGCTGTGGCCAGAAATAGGAATTACTTTTGTCGAATTTAATGTAATTTAATCCAGAAATTTTCACGCTTTTTTTCTCCTAAACTGTTATCAACCAGCAGCTTGTGACAACATAGGAGGCGAACTCCTCACTCAGGGTTGCTGTATGTAATTACTGGGTAGTAAGAGACAGTGCTGTAAAACTGGGAAAGCAGCTTATAGGATATTCCTGTGTACTTAAAGGAGCTGTTTCTCAATCCTTGTTCTCTTTGCAGATCTTCAGAAACTGTTTGAAAAAGCACCTGCGGATGCTGATGGAAAACTCTCATACAAAGATCTTCATAACCTGCTTGGCTCCACAGCCCAAGAATCACAGAGCTTTAAGGAGTTTGACACAGATGGAGATGAGAAATACACGCTAAAAGAACTGAGATTAGCATTAGGTATATAGGGTATCTATTTAGAAATGTGATATTGGTGAATGTTACTGTAGCTAAAGGAAGCTACAGGACATGAAAAACTATGGCTGCACTTTCCCAGTGTTTTACTGATCTTTGGAGCTAAATTACTGTACACATTGCCACCTCTTTTTTTCAGTTGCATTTATTGAAAAGAAATTTACAAATTTATGTCGATAGGACATAATATCGGGACTTCGTTAAAATCCAGAAAATTCCTAAACTTGGAAACATTTTCCTCTCGTTATTTCCTTTTCAAGGGAGTTACTGGTTATAACTTAAAATGTGTACCTACAAAAATAAAACTATGGTTTTATATTTCACTGAAATTTGCCTTAAATTAGAGAGCTGCACTTTATGTAGAGCAGAAGGAAAATCTGTCTTGTGAAGATGGGCTGCTTCTGCCTGTAAATATTTGAGATAGAGTAAATTATGCATATTTAAGGAGAAGTTGTGTCAGGGGCTGCATTGGTAGTAAGCTGTTTAAAATGAGAGACTGAGCCTGGAATGGGGGGTTAAGAGCTTCAGCTAAATTTCTGATTTTGACTAAGTATATCCATGAATAAATTTGGCCTCAGTCAGAAGAAAGCAGGAGGGGTAAGTCATGCCCATCTATAGCAGGATGTATTTTTAAAGGGAAGAGTTGAAAATGTTTTTATATCATGAGCCTACAGGAGCAATTAACTTGCCAAGTGCTTGGGTTTTCACTTCAGCATTCTTTAGGCTTTGCTGTGTTGCATTCAGATTATATTTTGTGAGATGAGCCTGTCTATTTATTTTTTTTAAATGAACATATTGAATAGCTTTAATAGATGCTTAAGAGGTAAAAGCCTACAGTGCAGCCTGCTGAGCAGCACCTGAGCAGTTCATGCCTCAGCAGTGCTCTGATACACTCCAGGAGTGTAAGTGGGTGGGAAGGCCCAGAAGAGACTTGTGAGCTCTTTCCTGACTATTGTGACCATGATCCCTTCTTGGTACCTTTATTTTTTGTCTTCTTGCCAACAGAAGGATGTAAGAAGCAGTGTAGGAATGTGCAATGGCATCATCATTTTGTACTGACACGTGGTTTGTAAGTGAGGTTTCCTTCCTACAGAGGAACTTAAAGATCTGTTTATAGTAGTGGATCTAAACACAGAGTGTATTTATTACCATCTGGAACATAGAAAAATTACTTTTGCAGAGGGGATTCTCTCTTGCAGGCTAGATCAGGGCCAAGTTGGGTGATTTTGCTCACAAGTATCACTCATCTTGTTAAGAGTTTTTTGCATGATTAGTGAGTGGAAGTTGCCCACCTCGCTGAAACATCAGTTTATGAGGAAGTCAGTTCATAATTGTTGATTTTTATATAACTTTAGACTGGATGTTTTATCAATAATTGTATTTTGGAAGTATGACTCAGCAAAGGAATGTACAAAATGGAGCCCTGTTACCCATTTCCTAGGCTTCTTTCACTGTTGCTCTTTTATCCTGTTCGGGTAATGCAGATGCCACCCAGTACCAAAATGCTTTTGATGTGACGTTTGAAAACGCCGTATTTAAAAACAAAACAAACCCAACCAACCTTGGCTTTAGAGAGGACAAGAAGCCACCTCTTGCTTCTTGCCACTTCCCATGCCCTTTTATACACTACTGTATAATTCCTTAACCAAATAAAGAAAAAAAGCAATAAAATGTAACCATTCTGATATTTTATTTGTACATACTGTATCATAGCCATATGCCAGAGTTTGCAAAATATTTTTGGAAGTTTATTTGTATGAAATTTAACTTTACCTTAAAATTTAAAAGATTATGGTACCGCCTTGTCAATCTTTTAGTGTTTTGTTTCGTTGCAGTCTGCTTTACTTTTAGAAGGCTCTTCAGCAGCAGTAGTGAAAATGCCAGCTGGACCTGATGTGTGCTGTTCCACTGCCCGCATCCTGTGCCTGGGGAGCTCAGCTGGTCAGTGCTTGGACATGGCTGTCCACGGGTGCTTCTTAACTTGCATGTCGAGGGCACAGTCGATGGCTAATTGCTGTGGTCACTTGCAGAATGGGCTTGTGCTGTCAATTAGACAAAATCCGAGCATCCCTAAGTGCAGTGGTCTCTTCTGTGCTGCAGGCTGGGAACACCAGTCCCATCCCTGTGAGGTTTCTGCTATGCCACCGCTCTCCATCCCGCATGCTTCCCAAAGCCCTGAGGCCAGGCGTGGGCAGGGTTACTCTCCCGTGTATGACGAAAAGCCGTGAGTGTAATAAATACACTTATCCAGATCAGCTCCCTGCCCTAACTCGTGCAGCTGCTGCTGGTGGGGTACCAGAGGGGCGGCTGGATGCTCTGGGCAGCGAGTCCTTGAGAAAAAAGCGATGTCTGTGTGCAATCAAAAGCAGTGAAGCGATGAGAGCGAGCTGTAGCAGGAACAGAGCTATGCCCTGCCGCGCCTTGCTGTCGTGCCGTGATTCCTGGGTTCGCTTTCGGGCTGTACCTGTGGGTGTGGGTTACCGACCTGCGCGGGCAGCGGGGCCGTGCCCACCGCGCTTGTTCGCTCCGCGGCGCTCAATCATGGAATGCGACTTTTTAATTTGTCTCAATAAAACTCATTTCCAGCCT
>VZTH01010895.1:154192-289819 GCA_013397815.1 Aleadryas rufinucha
TGGCAGCCGGAAGGGGGTGGGCGGGCTGTGTTTTGCGAAAAGGGCGTGCTGGGGGAGCTCTGTCTTGAAGGAGAGGTGCCATTCTGTTTTAGCTTTTCGCCCTCATGAGAAACTCGATTAGCTTAGGCCAGTTGTCTTGAAATTCACATGTGGTCAGCACCAGGTCAGTGAGGGTCGTCTCCCAACGTGGTCAGCTTGATAAGAGAGCGTTTTGCGAAGATGAAATTAAAATTTTAAGTTAAGAACGCGAATCAATATCATAGTAAACATTTTAAAAGGCCGCATTATGTTAATCACGCAGCACTTCTCTCCACCTTTGGAAACCCCTAGAGCAGTCAAAGAGTATTCCAACTTTGGGAGTCATTGGAGCAGGCAAAGAGTATTCCAGCTTCTAGTCTTTCATTGTATTATAAAGGAGGATTTGAACAGAAAAAGAGTAGGCAGAAGTTGGTCTTATTTTAGGTGTAAGTCCATCCGCTGGCAAGGCCACAATCGGAACCGCCCATAGAAGAATCATGGTTTTATTATTATTATTATTTTTTAATAAAGGTGGATCACTTTACTTAGCAACAGAAATGATGCAAAAGACTTCACAGACTCACTCACAAAACCATAGAATGACTTGGGTTGGAAAGCACCTTAGAGATCAACCACTTCCAACCCTCCTGCCATGGGCAGAGACAACTTCCACTAGGAGAGGTTGCTCAGAGCCCCGTCCAAGCTGGCCTTGTTGGAATCCAGTGCTAAAAACAAATCCAAAGTCTTGGGTCATAGGAAATATTGTGCAACAGCTTTTACAGTTTCTTAACTCTGCATTGATTTTTCCTGTTTATTGTCATAATTAAAAACTTTAAATTATTTTAAAACAAACTGGAATGTTTTAGTTACATGAATTTATGTCCAGTTGGGCAAGGAGCAGGGAGTTGGACTTGGATGATCCGTATGGGTCCTTTCCATCTCAAGCTGTTCTACTGTTCTGTTGTACTGTTAATAGTCCCTTTTCCAATTCAGGTCCAGTCCAGATGTGTTTGAATCCCGTATGGAGAAAAGAAGTGAAGTGAAAAAGCAGCCTGTGGGACATTCCAAACAAGGGGAGTTTATCAGATGCATGGAGGAAAAGGCAAGGCAAATTTTCTTTGTAAATCACACACATTAAAGCTATGATGTTATTTATATGGGATCAGCGTATGTTACAAACTTGAAGCATCCCTATCCATAGGAGTCCTGGAATTTCACTGTCTGATCACTAAAAGCATTGTTCTGTACTCCTCTGTATTATTTTTTAGACTGTAAATTCCATGCTTGAAACCTTATTTAAGTTTAATTAGTTCCAGATTAGTTTGGCCAGAGGAGTGACACAATCCTGCATTTATCATTTTTTAGTGAATGCAAGAAAACTGTTCAATTATATTGGATCCAAAATGCACAATAGTTTCCTTTTGACTAATCCTTTCTGGCCATGAAATTCATAATTCACATTAAGTTACTAATCTTATTTACTTCACCTAATCAATCACTTATTTTATTAAAAATGCACTGCAGTGATCTTCAAGTATCTTGAGCTCCCACTCAGGAGTTTTTGTCCGCGGGCAGGTTATGCGTGGCAGGGAAAGCAAATAAATGGTATTAAAGCATTAGCTGTAAAACTAAAGAAGGATGTTTTCTCGCAGGCAGAAGGCTTGGGCAGCAAGACATCAAAGGGAGGATTTACAAAGGATAAGGTAAGGGAAATGAACCTAAGTGTTAGGAGGGGGTATGGTGGCAAAGCAAGGGTATAAACTGAATTGTATTGCCACAGCCAGCGCTTCGGTCAACAACACTTTGATATAAACCTGGTGTTCCTTATGCTGCATTTCAGTGTAAGATTTTAGTTTACTGTTGAGATCATGTTCACTCTCAAAACTCCTGGCACTCTGGGTTTTTATTAGCCTGTCTTTTCTCTGTGATGCCCTGGAAGTTCTTTGCAGTTGGGGGATCTGTTCTGAACAATAAATGGAAAGGGTTTTACAGCACGGACATACATTTGCAGTGATCAGCCAGCCCAGGGACAAGAGAATTCTCTTTCACACTCTTTTTTTTTGGTAAATTCTCAGTGTAAATCTGCCAAAGAGCATGTGTTTGAGATGGCTGAAGGCAAAAGGCTGCAGCTCCTCTTGCAGCTTCAGTAGAGATCTGCATAACTGGAGCAAAGCATGTGCTGTGTCCTGAAAGAATCTACTCTGCCTCTGTGTGTGAATTCACTTCCTGATGTGTTGCTGCTGTATTTTATTTGGCAATTAAAGGGACTAAGTAACACTATAAATTGAATTAAGTTCCTCTAGGTTGATTTTGTTCTCTGTAATTGCATCCATTCATTCTGGATTCTTATATGATCAGAGAACTGCCATCATGCCAGATTCTTTATGCTTTCTCTTGCAGACACTTGATTCAATTCTTAATGTTGAGATGGTGAAAGAAAAATCAGCAGAGGAGATTACCCAGGTGATGGATTTAAATAGAATAAACTTTGCTTCACTCTGTGCTTAATAGTAATCTACGTGTAAGGATGGAAATTTTACTTAGACTGAAAAGTAAAACACAGCTGTGGATATATATTTATAAAAAGCACATTCACATGGGTATCCATAGGAGAAGATAAAGTTTTCTCTGTCTGGGTGAGTCCTCCTAAGATGTACTGGGAGGTACAGGTACACTAGGGTATTGCCATCCTGCTGTGGTGAAGAAAAAGACTGTCAACACAGAGGAGCATTATGCAAAGACTTGTCTTCTGTTGCAAATGTTTTGTATGTTCTTTATTTAAAAAACCATCACCACCACCAACACCACCAAAAAAAACAACCAAAAGTCATTAGTGTGATTGTTGGGCAAAATTAAGAAGCACTTCTGATGGTTAATAAATACTGAGCCACCTCTGAGCCCACTGCAGATTTCTGTTACCTGGTTGGCATCTATCATTTGGTACAAGTACTCTGGAACCTTAGGAGAAGTGTGTTGCATTAGCAGGAAAGTCAGGCTTGATTGAAAAATGACTTCTCAAAGTACTTAGGAAGGTTAGTTGACATTTTAAAGCATTTAACATTACTGCTAAATGCTGGACTTCAACTGTATCTCATCTTCTTTGTTTCCTACAGATTTGGAATCAGTATTTTTCTGCAAAAGACACGGTTTATGCTGTTATTCCTGTAAGTAGTTCCCCTGTAGTTCTGCACTTGAAAAGCCAGCATGCAAAGCTTTCCTTTCCAACTGTGATTCTGCTGCTTTTAAAAGCAGTCATTAAAGGAAAATGAGGTTTCAAGAACAAATTTACTTTCTGGGTTGAGTGATTTTATTGCCCCAAATAAAGGCTTTTGTTTCCAGAAATGCATATCCCTTTTTTTCTCACTCAGAGGAATTTCAATAAATCAGGACCTTTTTCCGCACAGCTGGCTGGAATTGCCAGGTTTATTTTAATACAAGCATTCAATACTCTTCGCAAGGCCCTAGTGTTTATTAAGCAGCATTTGTATTTTTATTTACTTTTTCTCAGAGTTGCTTTTTTCTTTTGCCCTCTTCCCTGCAGCACAGGCAGCTGCCTCAAGGTTAATATGGCAGTCCTAGAGCACTTGGCTGGTAACTTGCATGTGGCTAATCATTTATGACTTACTTTCATACATTTACAATTATTGGCAGCACTGTCTTTTGTTGAGATTGCAGGGTGTTTCCTGAGATAAGATCGTATTTCTTACTCCTGATAACTTTTCCAGATGTTAATTGTTCTTAGTTTGCATTAGGCTGAAGGAGGCTTTTTTCACTTTGGGGATTTCTCTTTATTCTTTTCTTCAGGGTCATTCTGATTGCGATCTCTTAAATCTGTCTTTTCACAACTGTGTGTTCCTTGAGTTCTTGAAACCTCATTTAGATCTGGGGTTTGATTTGTAGTTGTATTTGGCCCTTTGAGCTGCAACTGAATTCAGTGGGAGGCAGTGTTCTAAATGTGTGATGTGCTGTAGGCTCTGAAAATGGAAGTGTGGGATTTGAAGTCAAGCAGCTGCATGTTTCAGTTTTCCCAACATGTGGATGTTGTGAAAATAGTTTGACTTGCACATTTACTGTAGCAGAGGGACAGAGCCAAGGACTCCAGTTGAAATTATGTAGGTCTTTCATTAGTGGGGCTGGCACTGTGCTTTGGTGCACTGTTTTAGGAGTGTTGGAAGCTTTCTAAGACTTCAGTGCAAACCAGATCCCCAGCACATTAGGAAGCAGTTCATGGTGTCATCGAGGGGAAAAAACCCCTTTGTCTTTTGCCAGAAGCTTTTTGTTGGCTGGAAGAAAGGCCTTGCATAATTCTCCCGTGCTCAGAAGTACACACGAAGGAATTTCTTGTTGATGAATGGCATATGTTTTCCTTCCTGAACGCCTAAGAGTAGATATTAATATAGTGCTGGGAAGCAAAAAAAAATTAGGTAAAAGATTTGGGGAAACATAGAGAACATGTGAATGAGATTGCCAGGTTTCATCAGGGCTGACCAAATAGGGTTGTGGTTTCAATTTAAACCTAAGCAATAAGTATGTTACTGAGTGCATATATGGGCTGCACTTTTATACTGAAGAACAGATGACAATGATGTAAATCCACGATTTGGAGCCAAGGTTGTGTTGTCTCACTCAGCTGTTGACATTACATGATGCAGTGGAGCAATTACTGAAAGAGGATGTAATGTAAGCCTCAGGCTTAGGGCCTCCACATCCAAGGAATGAAGCTCTGGATCCAAGGATTTGGCTGCTGCATCTTAGAGACATCCTTGTTAAAACAGAATACTGATGACCTTTAGGTAAATAAGAACTAAATGCAGCTTTCCACACACTCATTGCCATCTGTCCCTGCAGCAGGACCTTCTCCAGATGGAAGTTGTACCCTGTAAAGGTTAATGAGGTGATTGTGAACAACTCTGCATTCATGTTTGTGTTATGAAAATTGAACTTCTCTTTCTCCTTCCCCAAAGGCAGACAAGTTTGATTTGATCTGGAAGAGAGCCCAGAACTGTCCATCGGTACGTACGGCAGTCATGGTTGCTGTAATGCTTCTCCTCTTCAAACCTAACGCATAAACTTTTGACCTTCCTGTGGTCATACTCATAGTATCAGCCTGATTAGTAAAATCCAGGTGTTCAAACACTTGTCCTAGTGCTCAGATAAAGCAATGGCTATTCATATGTGTTGAACAGTTTGATCTAGATAGAAGAGATGGAGGGTTGAGAGAACAGCAGCACAGAATCTCCCAGGGAATGGAGACTTCACTGGGTTGATGGATTAGTCCTGCCTACTTCACTTGCCAAGAGCAAGATCAAATGTACCTGGCTTCCCGAGCTACTTGGAGACTGGGAGGTTATTTATAGCCTGAAGTGCATTTCTGTACAGTGCACTGGCATTCAGTCAGGTATCCTGCATGATTTTCTGCTCCCATGTTGTCCTTCCCTTGGTGTGGGGGAATGAGCAAGTCTGTAGCCTGTGGAGCTGGATAGGCTGTAAATCTCTAGAGAGAAGATGCTTGCTGCCTGTTCTGGAGCAGCTGATAAAATGACAGGATTAAATGCTCTGCTCCTTACCTTATATTTGACCATTTCTGCTGTTAGTTTTCTAGGTGAGAACACAAAGGTCAGAGTCTGAATGTTCACTTTCCTTTTTATGTCTCAAAATACTGATAAAAGTATTTGCCAACATATTTGGTAATGAAATAATAGTGACAGGGTAATTCTGCGTTATTATGTGCTTTGAAGTCTGGTTCTTGCTGTTCTCTCACTCCTGGTGGGGCAAAGAAACCCTTTTTTCTGTTGTGGTTTTGTCACTAAAGCATTAATGCTGGAGGCCAGTGTGACACAGGCCTCATTTTGTTCTATGAAAGGGAAAATTGGTTTGTTTTTTTTATCATTTCTCTGCAGTTTCTATATGCTTTGCCAAGAAAAGAAGGCTATGAGTTCTTTGTGGGGCAGTGGTCTGGAACAGAATTACACTTCACTTCCCTGATAAATGTTCAGGTGAGTGTTCGAGGTAAAAAGTTCAAAATTGACTTAGAATCCAGAAATAGATAATATCAGCATATTGCAACATATGGTATTTGCTAAATAGTTTAGCCAACAGGTTGTCTAGCTTAACTTGAGAAGAATTACCATGACAAAAGCTGTTATTAATTACGGTTTAATTGTACATTAGTTACAGGTAAAATAGTAAAGTTATGGGTATTAAGTGTCTCTCTAGAGGAGAATGAGGTAGAAATTCAGTAGTCTCAAAACACAAGTAAGAGCCAAGCTTTTTAGAACTGTTTGTGCAAGCTACTTAAAATAGCAGTAAATGCTGGAAGATGAAACATCCTTCTAAAAATTGTGTATTCTTCTAAATGCAAAATAGTCTTTAGTCAAGGAAAAAAAACCATCTAACTCTGCAAATCCCTTGTTTTCTGTAAATACCACGAATGATTAACTTTTAATTAGAACTGTCCCTTAAGCCCTGAGAAGTAACTGCCTCTGTGGCAGTTAATGCTCAAATTTTGTAATCAAGCACCCAAATCTGCATTGGAGGGAAGGTTTTTATGGGATACTGACAGGTTTCTTTCTCTCCTTCAGACTCAAGGTGAAACTGCTCCAAGCCAGTTGGTCTTGTACCATTATCCTGATCTGCAGAAGGAAAAAGGGATAGTACTAATGACAGCAGAGATGGACTCCAAGTTCTTGGTAAGAGAAGTCTGCTCATTGGCTTCCTTCATTTTATGCTGCAACTCCTCCTACAGTTTTGCATTAAAACCAAATTACAGTGAAGCCTTTCAAAGACCCTTTGCCAAAGAACGGTCTTACTGTCTTTCTTTAACTTAATGTACTTAAGGCTAGGGAAAGCTAGAAAGGAATCATCAGTCTCTGGTGATTTCAGTTCATGCATTCTTTTTTTTAAATTTAGGTATTATAGTTGATTGTTGTAAAAGAACAAAGCTTCTGTTTTTCTTACTAACAGAAGTAAATTTAAATGAAAGCTGTTGCTACCTGCAAACAAATTAAAACAGTGTTTTGAAGCTTAATCCTGTTTGTCAAAGCAGGAGGCTCCAGAGCTGTGTGTTCAGTTTGTGCACACCTGTGCCCTTTCCCTCTCTGTGAGCACACCATTATTGGCACATCTGTACCAGTGCCTGGACTGGTGGCACTGGGCACTGTAGTGGTGGAACAAGATGATGAAGATATCCCTCCTCTAACTGACCTGACACCCCTTCTGAAACAATGAGTGGAGTAATTGGTAATGCTTTTCTTTTGCCCTGTTGGATCTCAGAGCAAACAATCAATCTTTGCAAGTAGGTCAACTGTAAGAATGAAAAAACGAGGACTTGGTGCATCTTAGAGTGGGCAGGGATCACAGAAGACACACTTGACCTGTGAGGCAGATGCACAGCAGGAGAGCTGCTAAAACATGTGGTGCTGAAGTGCTTAAATAGGTCAGGAGCTACAGGGAGGTGGTTTGTTACGAGATTTGCTAAACTAAGGTGACTTGGGAGTTGAGCCATGTGGTGAGCAGGACTGTGGCCTTTCTTTTGCAATGAGACACTGGCACAGCCCCATCCTGATGGTAACAGCTCTGTTTTCACTCCCAGGTGGTCCATGATGCCCAGTGCTTGGCCAACCAGGTGCAGCTGTTCTATGCCACGGATCGCTCCGAGACCTACGGATTAGTGGAGACCTTCAACCACAGATCCAGTGAATTTAAATACATGTCTGTTATAGCAGAGCTGGAGCAAAGTGGGCTTGGAAGAGAACTGAGACCTGGGCAGGTTTCTGACAAGTCATAGAGCCTGGCCTGTGGTGAAAGGAGCCAGCAGCAGGCAGGGAGTCCTAGGAGGGGTGGTCCTGTGTCTTCTGTTTTACAGCTTGGATTTGGCCACAGAAAGAGTCTGCAGACATCCTGGGAGAGTTGACAGTCAAGCCTGTCTGGCACTGATGCAAGATGAGGACTTGGGCCATTTGAACAACAGTAACTAATTGCCAAAAAATGGAGCCAAGTACTTCAGTGTAACTTCCATCAGAAAGAGCCATTTTCCCTGTCTTGTAACTTCCTGCTGGATTGTGGAAATCTGAAATAAAAGTGACAGAAGGGGAACTATGTTACGGGCTGTACTGACATCAGGAGAGAGATGACAACTGACATTTCTTCTCAGTAAATGCATTTTGAATGCCCTCCACCATTATAATTGCATGGTTCAGTACTTTTTAATCTGTGTGGAATTCATACAGGCTTGTCCATCAAGAAGAAAGAATAGGAGCAATGCTCTAAGACAGACACCTCTTTGTTCCTTTGTGAGGTGTCTTACACAGATGTATATTGTGGTCTCAGATTTTTCTCAGGATTAAAAAAACAGAGTCACTAGATTTGTTCTGGGAATTGTCTGCTTCTTAATTGATATATTAATTGTATCCTGTTGCTATGTTTCTCTCTCTGAGATGTTATTTTTGAGCAGTATGAACATGGTTTTATTTTTTTAGTATATTTTTAATAGTGTAGAGGAATCATTGCTTGTTTTACAGGATTATTTTTTCTCAGACTGGCATCTAGTCAGCCAGCTCACAAATGGTATTTGAAGGGACAAAAAATAACTCTTGTTCCCACTTCAGGAAAGGCACTATCCATAATAAAGGAAAGATGGACTGGCATAGTGACAGAGAGAGAGTCACCAGCCAGCTTCTTGTTTATCAAGTGACAGCTCATGAGAAAAAATGTGTTGCTATGAACATGCAGGCTGCTTTAACACAGCAGTGTTGATAAGAGCTCGGCATTACAGACTGCTCCTGCCCTCAGCAAAAGAATCCCAAAAGATTCACACTTTGAGCTTCTCTTGTGTTCATTCCCAGCAGAGGCAGGCAGCACATCCATGGACAAGGACACACTGCAGCAGTGTGATGTGCAGTCTGTACCAGCACTCCCATCACTGCACAGGGGGACAAGTAAACACGGGACAGCCAGGAGCTTCCAGGAGCAACACTGAAATCCTTCCCATGTCTACATCAAACTCCCAGCACTAATTCATCCTTAACACTAAGTAACTCTGGGCCACATTGCACCCTGTCAGCCTGCTGGAGCAGGCAAGCATTCATTCCCTCCTTTGCCAAAGAAAGGGGGGCAAGAAGGATCTGCAGTTTGTCTCTCTGTTGGAGGGCATGGCTGGTAGCAATTTTCTTCGTTAGCCACAACCTGACAAGGAGCTGTGATGAGTTATGAAGGTTTCTTGCACCATCTGTTTGCTGTGTGTAGTTGCAGGACCCTGTTGCTGTAATGCCCACTGTCACTCCATACTTTCTCAGCCCATTCTTTGCCCTACATGGCCTTTGAAAGGTCTCTTCCAACCAAACCTATTTTCTGATTTTATGACATGAACACTTCAGCTGAGGACTACGGCTACTCCATGTAGTTTTATGTTGGGGTCTATTTTACCATCAACTCTTATATGTGGGGTGTGAACTCCTGTCCATCCAGGAAATTGCAGGATGTTTCTAGAAGAGGCATATCTTCTTTTGGAGCTTTGCTGAAAGGAGATGGTCTGGCTCCCTGGTAATGCCTTTTGTTCATTAAGTGTATTCAGAGCAGTCTGCATAGCAGGGGAATAATCAATCAGAGGAGGTGTGGATAGGGCTGTGATAATCTGAACATCAAATCACCTTTATTAAAAAGCATTTCTGCTTCTGGTTTATAGTGTTCATGCTCCATTTATCATTTTTCCTTAGCTGATAGAAGGGCTGTTTTGATTAATTATTCACTTCCTGCTTTGAAGAAGTCGAAGTTGCTGCATTCATTTTTAATGTAGCTATAATGTAACATCCCTGGGAGTGAAATCCAAGGCTTCCAAATCTACACCTCAGCCTCCTGAACATAAAAGATCAAATTCTCAGGTATAAGGCCGTAGTGATCGCTACCTGTCATTTTGAGTGGTGTTTTTTTCAACCTATCATTGATTTTTGCTAAAATAAGAACTTCTCCAGGGCTTTAAAAAAGGCAGAAATGGCCAGTGATGAGCCTGAAACTGGGATGAAGACCCATAATAAAAAGGTCCAACAGAATCTCTAGGTCTGATCATCTACCCCTCTAAATGACTGCTGCAAGGGGGAGTAACCCAGCTGAAGAACTGGCCCTACAAACCACCCGTGCTGCAGAAACCAGCGGTGATTCGTGGCTGTGTGGCTTCCCCAGTGCTTGGAATGCACTTTTGTATGAACTGTGCTGCCTGGCCTCGGCGTGGGCTGACCACGGGCATGGATGGGCACTAAAACTGCAGAGTGGACACAGACCCCCTGAGCTGTCTGGCTTTGTGCAAATCAGCAGCTGTGCCAGTTTTAAGCCACGAAAAACTCACACAGAATTTGTAAGATTTGATGTCCTTGGGATCTGTGCTGAGCATAAGGGCTGATGAAAAATAACGCTGTTAAGGCTTGGCATGGGGAGAGAGGTACCAGAGAGAGAAGGTGGCTGTGGGACTCATGTGCCATCCAGCCACTAGAGGGAAGGTTTGTCTCCCGATTCTGAGCTCTGGGCACACACACAGCTTGCCCGAGCCTGTCTGCTCAGCTTTGTGAACTTTGTGAGTTGCATGCTGAGAACCCTTTAGATGCCCAGGCTGCTCCTGTATGGTCCGTAATGAGCTGGGCTATGCTGAGTTCAACCCATGATTCTGCCAGCCCCCTGTCCTAGATCCCACCGGAGCTGCCTTGGGGAGGGCAAACATCCTGTAGGAGTTTTCCAGCATGTTTTGCTGATTGCCAGTCATTTTTGGGCCAGGATCTTCCCAAGATGGATGTGTCTGGTTTTAGTAGCCCTCACACGGGCATGGTCAGGGAGAAGAAGCCCAGGACTCCCAGTGGCCCCATGTAAACTAAAGCCCCTGCAGCATCGTGCAGCAAGGACTTGCTGGCAGAGCCAGGTACCGTAGGAGCCCCCTCAGGGCTGGCTGTGGTCTGCCTCCAGCTGGAGGAGAGCCCAGGGCCGGGATGTGGCAGGAATTCCCGCTGGGAGTAGTGGAGCAAGTTTTGCAGGCAGAGGCTCTTTGTTACCAGCATCTCAAACCTCTGGCTTGCCCACCCACCCCTGTCACCCTGGGGAGATGAACCCAGAGCCCGTCCTGCTCCCCGGGGAGGAAGGTGGCAGTCAAAGCAATCAAGGAAGTGCAGATTGACGGGCGACGTTCTCACCCTCCCTTAAAATGATGACTCCAGTGCTTTTTCATCTGTGCCTGGCTTTTTTCCCCATGCCTTAGAAAATGGCAAGACTCCAGTGCCCTCTGATCCACGGCTGAAGAAGTTCTCACTCCCTGGCTCTGAGTTTGTGCAGGACATGGTGGAGCAGAGCAGGGGAACTGACTGTTCCTGACGCTGCGTTAGCTGAGGCCAACTTCTCTGGGCACGTCCTTATCCTCTCTGGGAATAACCAGAGCAAACCCGCTGCTGCCTTTGCTTTGTCTTCTGGTGTGCACAGGCTTTCAGAGCCTTCAAGCCCTGCCTGGCAACAAGCATCTCCCCGGCTGTTGAAGGGGCTGTGCCGATGGGGTGCCGTGCAGGGCATTGTGTGAGAGCCCAGCGCAGGGGTGGGGGCTGGCAGGGGGCTCCCCGACCCTCCCCCAGTGCAGCCATGTCCTGACAAGGCTTGCGACGCTGCTTCGCTGCCCTGGGCCTCTTCCCGTGACTGCCCGTGAGCTCCGATGGAGCCGCCCAGTGCTCCGGGCTCGTTTCCGTCCCTGCTTCCTTCCCCCCGATAAATTCAGCCGTGCACCTGCCTTCAGGAGCGAGGCCAGCATTCCCTTCTTCCTTCCTCCAGGGCAGACAAATGCCCTCTTCACAATAACACATCCCTCCTTCCCCAAACCTGTCCCTCGGACCTTTTCCTCTCTCCCAAGTGACTCCTTCCCTCCCCACAGCTGGGGCACCGGGTGGCCCTGGGACCGTGAGCTCTCTGCTCTGTGACGTTTCCAAAACATGATGCAAGGGGGTAGCTCCTGAGCAGGAGGTGCTGCTCACCCCTGTGGACTTGTGGGGCTGCAGCTGATGTAACTCCAGCCCTCATGTGTTCTCCTGGCCCCTCTCCTTTGGCTCCGGACTGCTGAGGGTGGGAGGACCCCATCTCTCCTCCAAGTATTTTGGCTCCATCTCGCCTGGATATAAATTCTGGCTATGAGTTGCCTTTGGGATCTTTGCTATTCGGCCAAGCCCCCTCACTTTTGAATTTCTGCCCATTTTTTGCTGGGATTTCAGTTGAAAGTTTCCTCCTGGCTTGGCATTTACTGTTGGGAGTTACATCTGCTCTGCAGACCTCCGCCTCCAGCTCACAAGATCTGAGGACATTCTGTTTGCTGCATCCCTTGGAGAGGAGCATGGGCATGAGTCCCCAGGATGGAGGACAGCAGTGTTACTCAGCCCCTGCTGGGACTTTGAGTGGCTGTAATGTGCAAGCAGGGAGCATCCAGCATTTGGGATGAAGAAAGGCTTCACCTGAAGCTGCTGGAGCCAGGAATGGGAATGGCTTGCCAGTGACCAGGAAGAGTCTGCTGGATTACTTGAGCTTGATCCTGATTTTAGGGGTGTTACTTTGACCTGAGACCGTCTGCAATGACGGTGAGAGATTCACTCATGAGCAGGGCAAGGCTGATGTGGAAAAGGCTCAGCTTGCAGGTCCTGGGGAGGATCCACACACAGAGTCAAGCTCTGGGGTTCTGGCTGTTTAGTGGATTAGCTGATGATGGTGGTGGTGGGAAGCAGCTGGACAGATGAATTTGACAGCTCGTGCTTCCCTCCTGCCTCAGGAGCTGTGCAGGGCACTTCACCTCAAGGTTTTACCTTTTCTGCAGGTGTGAGACACCTCAGCCATCTCATGCTGTAGTGGATGCAGAGCACAGGTGAATCCTGCATGTCCTTGGTGTGTCCTTCTCCCATCACCTGGTTCAGGACCTGCCCTTCAGCCATGTCACAGATGGGGACAGGCAGAAAAGCAAGGGTCTGCTGGGGTGTGCAAGCTCTGATTCCCTTCAGCTCCAGTCGAAAGTGATCCACCAGTGGCTGCTGCCCAATGAAATGGGCCCTACAATGTCTTCTTCACTTCTAATAAGATGCTGCTGCAGGTGCCAAAGAGTTTCTATTGCACCTGCACCAAACAAACCTCACAAAGAGAGGGAGGAAAGGAGAGCAGATGCCTTGCAGGGCTGGACTGAGCTTCCTCGTGGCTGTCTGGTCTGAGAGGCTGCTGGATGACTTTATTTTTAAAGACTGCCTCTGAACATTGTGCCTCGAGAGCAAACCCTGGCATCACCTGCAGCTGAGAAGCCGTGTTGTGGGGGAAGGAGCCTGGATCCTGCAGAGACGCATCCTGCTGGATGCACAGGCTGCATGGGGTCAGGAGATAAATCCCTGGCTGCAGCAGTAGGGGATGCCAGGCAGGGCTCAGGGAATCAAACCTTCATCCTAAACCCTCCAGCTTTATGCAAACGTGCCCAGCAGCCACATCTTTCTGCCGTCTCAGGCTGCTGGGCTTGTGGTTTCCTTTCTCACACTCCTGCTGCTCCTTACCCCACCTTGCCCTGTGCCCCACTCCCCAGCTCGCCCCATCACCTGCAAAAGCTTGGCTTGTCCTGAGTTTAACACACACGTAAGAAAGCCTAGAAACATTTCCCTCACTAAAACTGTCCCGGTGCCAAACAATTTGCAGACGTTTCAGTGGGGCCAGAGAATCACAACTCATCCCCTGGGAGCGACACGTCACCGTGCCTTGAAGGGAACCGTGAGTGTCAGGGCCATGCTGTGCCTCCCCCTGCTGTGACACCCACCAGCATCACCCGTGGGGTGCACGCCGGTGTTACACCCCCACCCGGGGGGCTGACCCCAAAGCAGATCCCGGCTCCTGCCAAGCCATCCCACGCTGGCTGGCCGCTCCTGCCGGCGCCGAGCGTGCTGGCTCAGGCTTGCCTTTGCTGAGCAGGATTTAAATACCGCAACGCGCTTCAGAACTCACCCCACCTCCGACAGAGACGGAAAGTAAGTGCTCTGAGCAGATAAAGTTTTACTCTTTCTTTCTTTTCCCCTCTCTCCGGCTTTTCTGTTTTGGATGGCATCCAGCTTGGCCTGGCATGGAAGCCCCCGGCTGGCTTTTGTGTGCGCGCAGAGCGGGGAAGGATGAAGGGAGAGGGATTGTGAAAAGACGGGGGGAGGAGGGGAAAACACTCCGGGATTTCATCTCCTTTCCCCTGCTCCCTGCTGTCCTGTGAAAGCCGGAGCCAGCCAGCGGCACGGGACTGCACGCCAAGAAGGATCTCAGCATCCAGGAATGGTGCGGGGGTGTGGGTGTGTGTGAGTGCCCACCCATGAGCCTGCGAGCGCACGGCGGCGGATGGTGGGGGCTGGCGGGCCCGCTTCCAAGCGGGTTTTCCAGGGACAGCTGGAGCTGCCGGCAGGGTCAGGATGTGACATCACTGACCGGAGAAAAACCCTCGGCCCCCGGTTTCTCTAACGAAACCCCCGTGAGCGCTGGAGCGAGGCAGTTCTCCCTGCTGCTGCTGCTGCGATCCCCGAACTGCCAGCAGTCCCGAAAGAGAGCCTGGCTTGGACTTTTATCTTCTTAATTTTTTTTTTCCTTTTTCCTGAATAAGAGCAGAAAGTGCAGTGGAGGGATTTGAGACTGGAAGCCGCCGAGCCGGGGGATGAGGTGAGTCCTGGGATGGAAAAAGCCAGCATCGCACCCCTGAGGATGCTCCTGGGATGGTTTTAAGCACGGGATAGGCAAGACCTGGATTGGCATTAGCCCGGGAAGCAGCGATTTTTCACCCAGCCGGGCCATGGACGCCTGCAGAAGGCTCTTCCCCTTCCTCTGGGGTGTCCCAGCTCAGCTGCCAGTGCGTAAATAGCAGGGAGCCTCTTTGGGGATGCTGGGCAGGGATCCGTGCAAATGGCAGGCAGGGAAAGGGGGTCCCTCGGGGGCAGGGGGACAGGCAGGGGAAGGCAACACACGCGTTTCCCGAACGGGACACCCCCGGTAGCGGCTTTGCCGGTGTCGGAGGGAGGGCAGAAAGTTGTGGGTGGAGGAACTGGGTGAGAGCAAGCGGTGGAGATGGATTTTCAGCAGCTGGCTTATCTCCTCTCGTCTTCTTTCCTGAGCTCGCAGGCCTGGAGCTCCCGGTGTTTGGAATTACGGCTCTGACAACAGAGTAATCACCCTTGGGACTGACCAGAGCTGCTTGACACCATTGAGGCCATTGGACACTTCTTTGCAGGGCTTGCAGCCAGTTACTGGTAGCAGCAGCGAGATCTCAGCCCCCGGGAATGAGGTACCCCAAAAAGCCCCCAGCTCCACTGGGTATCATGCCTAAAATGAACCGGACATGCTGCCTCTAACCTGGAGAGATGGTGCTTTGCTTTTCTGCTTGGAGGTGGCTTGTATGACTCAGGAAAAACTTTTTTGGTGCCTTTGGGCCAGAGAGCTGCTGCTCTGCTGGTGGTGTGGCAGGGAGGCAGGGCAAGGAGCAGGACAGAGAAGGGGGGCAGTGGGGACAGTTGTGGGGCAGGGGTAAGCGGTCCCATTCCTGGAAGCCATCCAGGTCCGTTTTTTACCAGCTGGGGATTTCCAAGCACCATGTGAGTTGGGGGAAGCACCGGGACAGCTTCCCGCTGGCAGCTGTCCCCAGCTGGAGTGTAGGGGTCTGAGTCCTGCTCTGCTCCAGGAATTTGTGCTCATGGATGCTCTCATGGGTCTCTGCGGCACCAGGGGAGTTTGCACAAGGAGGGTTTGGCAGCAGGCAGATGCTGCTGAGAGCCTAGGGCTTCTCTGAAGCTCCCCCAGCCTGTGTTCTGGGCCTTGATCCCCCTCCCGGCATCTTGTCTTGGCTCATTTCCTGGAATTTTCTATCGTTTGGGTTATATTTGGGATCAGCAGCCAATAACCCCGTTTCTCACGGACAGCCCAGCTGGGGCTTGGCTCCAGTGGGAAGCACTGAGGGAGTGGGGCCAGTGCTCCTGGACTCTGCTCCCCAGCACCTTCCTTCTGCAGCCCCCCTTCCTTAGAGGATTATGAGGCTGGAAAGGCTGGAAAAGAGGGAATATGCTCCCTTCCCTGGAAGCACCATTTGCCCACAGTCCCTCCCTGGGTCAGGGCTGCAGTGGCTGCAGTTCAAGGGTTGCTTGGGAGAAGCAGCCTCAGTCTTTGGGGCATGAGTCCCAAGAACTAGTCCTGGTTGCAGAGATGCTCTAGGACAGGCTGAAGATCAAACTGCATCTGGACTTTTTTGGGGTTTGAAGAGAAGCTCAGAGGCTTCTGGCTGCTGACTCCTCAGCCAGGCAGTGAGGCTTCCTAGAGCAGTGAAAAGCCAGCTGGGGCCAGCAGGTTTCTGGGCAGACTGTCCATCTGGAGGCTGGCTGGCTGGCTGTCTGTCTCAGGGCTCTGGCACATAGTGGCTGAGCTGATGCTGTCCTTCTCCTCCATCTGGGGTGGGGCTGGGTGGGACTTTTACACTTCCTATGATGGGGAGAAGGGAATCCCCTAAAGCAGAGAAGCAGTAGATATGTGGGTGCCCCAAAGGCAAGATCCCCCGGGGAAGCCCGAGGGGAATGTGCAGAGCTGGTGCTCTAAGGTGCCTGGAGCTGGACAGGGCTATGCTCTGCCTCCTTGGCCTCTTCCCAAAGTGTGGGAGCTGGAGTCTCCCTGCAGGTTGCCCACAGCGCTGGACCCCTCATTGTGCTCCCCAGTGGTTGCAGTGCCCATGAGGGCTGGAGCATGCTGCTAATGCAGCAGCTTCCAGGCAGACGCTTCTGCCAGTGTGTCACTGTCTTGGGATGGATCCAGGGAAGATGCACTTGGCACTGGAGCCATGGGAGGTGCTGGTGTTGGAGCTTTCTCTCTCCTTACCCTTCACAGTCATTAGTGCTTCCCAGGGACACTTGCAAAGCACTTTTCCCCCTGAAGCCTTTGCTGTTGCAGCCCTGAATATAAAGAGAGCCTGCGGAGGGAGATCAGTTTTGCAACTGGGGACACCGAGGCAGGGAGCCTGGGACCATCACTGTGACCATCACCCTGGAGTCTGGCACTGCATCTGCCTGATCCTTCCTGCTGGGTTTCTGACTAAAGCTTATTTGGGGTCAAAACCAGAGGGTTTTTTTGGTGACCTTGCCCCCACGCCTGCAGCTCTGGGGGGAGGAACCCCCCTCCCACAGCTCTGCCTGCTCTCCCCTTTTGTTTTGTCGTTTCTAAACAGACCTTTCAGAATTGTTGTTAATTTGCAACAAAGCCTTCACCTTGATGTGTTCCTCTGTGGTTTTCAAATGATAAGAAAGAAAGAAAGTAAAAAAGAAAGAAAGCTAGTTTAGATAAAAAACAAAACCAACCCTCAAATCTGAAATTAGCAGCCAAGACTGACCCTGAACTTGCATCCCTCCCATCCAGTTAATTTCCTTTTGTCTCTGGACTTGCCAGCAATCTAGGACATCAGTTTTTCACATGTCTGTGCCTGCCACCTCCCCAGCAGTGGCTCTGCCTTGTCCTTGCACAGCTTAACCCTGTGCTCGTTTGGTTCTTGCTAAACCCCACTGAGTTTTGCTTCTGCTGCTGCTTTTAAAACTGGGGCGGGACTGAAGCCAGCAGAAAAAACAGGGGCAGGACTGAAGCCCAGCAGCCTTCATGGGCAGGGATGGGATTTTGTGGCCACTCAGCTGGGTTTGTAGCCAAGCTCTTTAAAGCCAAGGCTATTTTGAGAGTATGGACAGGGATGAGCACTAAGGATGCTGTGGCATGGATATCCCATGGGAAATGGCAGTCTCTTTCCTCCCAGAGGCTTCACTCATCCTCTTCCAACCATCCTCTGTGGGGACACAGGGTGACAGCAGGGAAAGTCTCCAGCTCCACCTGCTTCACTCCTTGTCCACTCCCAAGCATAGGATGAGGTTTGATTTGGGGGTTTGCAGATACTTCAGAAAGGGATTTGTGGACCCCTGGAGTGCCAGCACTGCCCCGTGATGGGAACTGTGGTGTGGGGAAGGGGATTTTCAGCCTTTGCCAAGGTTCCTCTTGGAAAAGCTTTGATTTTGCATGTGGGAACTGAAGGCAGAGACCTGCAGGCTGCTGCCGTGGCGCTGGCCCAGGCCCTGCCCGCGCCGGCTGGGGCAGGATCTGTACGGTCATGTTGTAGGAAGGCGCTGTCTAAGCTTGTTGGATGGCAGCTCGCCCTTAGGATTTCCCAAAACAGGCAGTGCGAGCAGCGATTAGGACTTGGATGGGTCTCCTGCCCCACCCCAAGCCCCAGTAGACCACGACATGATTTCCAGGAACATGACAGCCCTGAACATCAGACTGAGCTGAACTTTGCACCATAAACCTTGGAAGATCTCCCATTTTCCATCTCTTTATATGGATCTGCCCCAAATACTCAGTCAGTGATGGAAGAGCACTGGTCGGGTCAGATGCATAAAGATGGAAACTGGGAAAATCTGGCTGAGGCCCTTTTCCACCAGTTAGACTCAGGATGTGTCTGGGTCCATTCACAAAGGGTTTTGCTTTTTTTCCCAGAAAACAGGTGGATGCTGAGTCTCTGCCTGAGGGGAATTTGAGGCATTGGTGGCTTTGCAAAGCCTGTTTGCTCCGAGCTGGTGCATCCCATCTCAGTGCCCCAGCTGCAAGGGCCAGAGCTGGGATCTCATGTCCTGGTCCTGGCCACTACTGCTCCCATCCATCCCTCTACATCGATCTGTCTTGGCAGTGAAACCCTTGAAGTGAGGTAGAGAACAAATCTGTTCTTTGGCTCAGTGCCTCTCTCTGCTTCTTCAGGTCATAAATCCCAGGATGTATTTTTGGCTTTGTGTTAAATGTAATTTCTGGAGAACATTTTTCTCCAGTAAAGATTAACAAGGTCTTTTAACGACTTGGTGATTTGGTAGTGGTGATGACGAGGATCCTGAAAGGAAAACAGCTGCCTGGGGAGCAGAGAGGCTGCAGTGCCGTGCTGGCATCCTGCAGGCTCGGGGACAGGTCAGCTCCCAGCAGTTGGGCAGCAATGGGTTTTACTCCCCATTCCCACTCTAACAGATGCATGGTAGGAAAACATCTGGCAGATGTTGAGCAGGTTTGTTGCTCTTTTTTTTTATTCAGATGGTGCTGAACCATGAAGTGCATTCCCACCTGCCTGATGAGTGAGAGCAGCTTGCAGGGTAACAGAGATCCAGCTGTGGATGATGCAGGGATGCAGCTGTAGATGAGTTACAGGTCTGGCTGCAGCAGATGAGGTGTTTATTTCCCAGTCAGTGGCTCAATATTTGCAGAGGACTTGCAGTGTGAGGCACTAGAAGAGAACTGATTCCACTGCTGTCAGCCCCTGCAAGTGACATGTTTGATGGGATGTCATCTGCCAGGGTGGCTGCTCATCACCATGGAACAACCCAGTCTCTGCATGGCAGGGTCTGCAAACAGCAACAGCTCCTGAAGCAGAGCACATGGAGCCAAGGCCAGCAGGAATGATGACACAGAGAAATCTCTGTTGGCATGACTTCCCCTGCAGAAATTCCAGGGAAACCTGGCTGCAGGGCCAGGCACTGCTCAGTCCCAACATTCCCACTTTGCACTACAGGCAAAGCCTGCTGAGTGCCTCATCCCGAGGGTATCCCAGCACTTCCTACATTACTAGATTAGGATCCCTGGTGCAGTAGTTATATATAAATATATATGTATGCATGCATACATATTTTTGAAAGTGTTATGTGTTAGCAAACTCCCCAGAAGGCTTTTTTTAGAGGCGTTATCAACAGGATGTGCTTGAGTATGTGGAATCCAGGAAGTCCTGGATAAGGGCTTTTCTTTACAGCCTCACTGAGCCCAGAGACCCCCGGCCTCCTGTGGGATCCCTGAGGACTGCTGTAGCACAGGCCATTCCCTAGGACAGACAGGAGTCATGACATCATCCCAGCTCCATCGGCTGGCATTTTGGAGAGATTGTGCTCTTTTTTTGAAGTGGGGTACAAGCTCTTTGCCATGGGTGGAGCCAGTTGCTTGGAGCAGGGCAAGAAAAAGCATCCAAGAAACATTCCCCTGAGGTAGTACATGAGGGCGACAGGGATGTGGCCATTAAAATTCCACCCAGCCACATCAGATGGGGGAGGTCTGCAGATACCCTGGTTTTGAAGTCATACTGCATAGCATTGTGTGATGGCTATGACCCCCTCTGTGGGGCAGAAAGCACCTAAAACCACACATTTTCGGGACTGAGTTTAGAAAACAGAGTTTAAATAGAAGATTTTGGCTGAAGTTGTCTTTTTAATGATGGATGTGCATCCAAGGTTTGCACCATTCCCTCCTGCTCGTGACTTTGGGTCAGTCACTTCCCTTTTCCACAAGTATTTTCCTTCCTTTTTCTTAACTGCTTCTCCATCTCCTCCCATCAGGGGGAGGCTGTTGGACAACTTTCTCTTCCCTAAGCCTCAGCAAGGCATTTAGCACAAGGAGACCTTGGTCTCACATTAACACCACTGGTAATTTGTGCAGGTAACAAAATGCACAATTTCAGCCTGTCCAGGACAGCCTGGGGCAGATGGGATTTCCACTGGATTTCAGAGAGGAAAAGGAAAATACTTCAGCCCTCATCTGTGCTGCTAATCTTGGGCAGGAAGGGGTGAGCTCAGCACTTTGCTGAGCCCTGGAGTCACCCGGAGCATCAGCTCCACCACCCCAAGGGCTGCCGTGTGCATTGTGTGCATGCCTGCAGAGCTGGCGGCATCCTGGCAATGTTGTTCTGCTGTGCTGGGCTGCGTTTCCCTTCTTCGGATGTGGGTTTTGTTCTTTTGGACAAACACACCGGGCAGAACAACAAAAATAATCGCCCCTTTTCCCACTGATCCTGGCGCTGGGGCTGTGTGAACCAGCAGCCAGCTGCGGTCGCAGCGCGGTCCCCGGGGCCTCGCCTGCCAGCCGCTGCTGCAGGGTCAGGGGTTATTTGTACTGAGAAGTCCCTGGGAAAGAGATGCTTCCCCTTTGCCAGGAGAGGAGAAGGACACCAGGGTGGGACTGTCCGAGCTGGTGAACTCTGCTGATATCATGGCTCTCCCTTTATTGCAGTAGCAGTTGGTAAAAGCCTGGAGGGAAGAGGATGGCTGGAGCCTGGTGAGATCCTGAGGTGCTCAGGAGGGAGGAAGGGCTCTGCCTGCCATCAAGCCTTGTGTGGGGCCCATGTGGCAGGGCTCACCCTCTCCAGTGCCAGGAGCTGCTGTGTGAGGTGGTGGCAGCTGCTCCAGCTCACCCTGGTGGGCGTGGAGGGGCCAGAAGCTCCCTCCAAATCTCTGCCCCTATGTCCTGTCAGAGCAGTGGGGTCAGCCAGGATTCTGGTGTGAACCCCTGCGAGTGTGTCCACACATGCACCTGTCTTCATGTGTGACTGAAATGTGTCTCTTTTTCCTCCCAGAAGCCTCCACCCCTGAAGACCCCAGCCCTGGGTTTCATGTTGCTCTGAGCCTCTGCCCTCACCCTGGCTGGCCCTGCCCGCAATGGCCCTGTGTCTCAAGCAGGTCTTCAACAAAGACAAAACGTTCCGTCCCCGAAAGAAGTTCGAGCCGGGCACGCAGCGCTTTGAGCTGTACAAGAAGGCCCAGGCCTCGCTCAAGTCCGGGCTGGACCTGAAGGCAGTGGTGCAGCTCCCTCCCGGCGAGAGCATCAACGACTGGATCGCCGTGCACGTGGTGGACTTCTTCAACCGCATCAACCTCATCTACGGCACCATGTCGGAATACTGCACGGAGAGGAGCTGCCCCATCATGTCCGGGGGGCTCAAGTACGAGTACAGGTGGCAGGACGACAGCAAGTACAAGAAGCCGACCAAGCTGTCGGCTCCGCAGTACATGTGCATGCTGATGGACTGGATCGAGATGCTCATTAACAACGAGGACATCTTCCCCACCAGGATAGGTGAGTGTGCTCTGGTTCCCCGCAGGAAGGCTGGGTTGTAACTGGTGCAGGTTCCCAAGCTGCTGGTGCACCTCAGGGTTGGTATTGATGAGCTTTGTGATTCCAAGTATTGTGGCCTTTCCTGTTCCAGGTGTTCCTCGGTGTCTGTCCCACACCCTTTTGCTGAAAATTGAATTTGGGATTTCGCATCCTGCTACTAGGGGATGTGGAACACAATGTTCTCCTTTTCTGTGCTTGAACTTACTCTGTGTTTGTGAGAAATGGTAGATTTGTGAGAAAGGCTGGTAGGTCATTAGCTTCCTTGCCTTTCCTCAAGAAGTTGAGCTGCAGGGCTGGTTAGAGGTGGTCATCACATCCCTGTTCTTCTCTCAACTAATCAACCCAATTTCTCTCTGGTTTTCCATGTAGGTTCATGGTCCCAAGGTCCAACCCTTGTCCAGTCTTACTGGTTCACTTCTCAGCCCCTTTCCATCTCAGCCATGATTATACATCACATCTTGCTATGTAGCTGAGGCACTGCTCAAGCAGAGATGCCTGTCCCAGAATGTGGCCTTTCCACTGCCAAGGCCCAGGGTGTGTAATACACCTCTTCAAAAAGTTTGGCCTTAGGAGCTTGTAGCAGCTGCCAAAGGCAACACAGCTTGCAAACAAACCCCTCTGCTGCTGACCTGCAATGCTCAGCAGCTGCCAAGGCTGATATTAGCTGCTACTTAGCTGTTTTTTTGTCATTTGGGGAGATGAGATCAAGGGTTGGAGCTGACAGGGCTTCCAGAGTCTCAGGTCGTGCCTTGGAGTTGTGGTTTTTGAGATGGAACATGAAGCTACTTGAAAGTGAAAAAAGATTTAAGGGGTTTGGGGGGAAAAGGCATAACTTTGCAAGTCGGCTTGACCTTTTTTGTTTGCCAAGCAGACAGAGCTGTATGAAATCAGTGCAGCTTATGATCAAGATTTTCATTAATGTGCTGGGAAACATTGAAGGAAATGGTCTGTGTGGGATTGCTGGCGTTACTGCTGTAGCCCCATTTGGCTGTGCTGTACATGTAGCTGTGTGTCTTTTTAAGGAAAGTCTCTGGCCCTTGGAGTCTGAGAGGGGTCATGGATCTCTGCAAGCGAGAGGGGAGGCAGTGCCTGCAGCCTGGTTGTGCCAAACTGTTTTGGCTTTGGGATGGGGTGACCCCCCCAGAGCCCTGATCTGATCTGGCTGCTCTGGCTTTGCCTGGAGTTAGGGTGGGACAACTCCCTGAAACCAAGACCTGCAGGCACTTGCTGCCTTCTTCCCCTTGCAGGTAGTCTGGGGCAGACAGCGTAGCACAGTGCTAGATCCTCATGCTGGAGGACAGGCGGGATGCCTTTGGGGTGTGTGTGAGGTGGCTTGTCCCCAGGGAGAAGATCTGCACGCCATCAAAAGCAGAGGCACAGATGTGGATTTACTCTGTTTTCCCTCCAGACAGAAAGGAGAGTGTCCTGATCCAATTCCATGCCTTTCAGGTGGGATTTGGGGTGTGATGCTCTTTGACACTGCTCTGGGGAGTGAAGGTGTACAGGGGGTCTTAACACTGCAGAAAGCAGGGAGCCATGGGAGGGACATTGCAGCACCCTCTGCTCTCCCACATCTCTCTCTGAGGTGCAAGAGCCTTATACAGTCATGGCCCTGCTGGTTTTCACCTCATTTCTGGCACTTCTCCCTCTGAATTGTAGCACATTCTAATGTGGGGAGGGATGACTCTGGTTTCCACTTCTCCTTTCGTTTCAGTGTGGAGGCAGTTCTGGGTGAGATCCAGGCTGACTGTAGGAGAACATGGGTCAAGACCATTTTTTTCTCTTCCAAAGCTGTTCCTGGGGTCCCATTTCCAAGTCCCTTTGTTGTGGGGACCCTTGTGTCCCCTGAATGACTTCAGTCCCCATGTCTGCATGTCTTGGTGGTTTTGGCCTCACACATGTGAAAGGGAACTCAGGCTGAGGTTGCACTCTAAAACACATGAAAGGCTGTTGGGGGAGGCAGGGGGAGGAGGGAGCTGGTGGCACTTTGTCATCAGTGTGTCCCCAGTTATCTGCCTTTCACTGGCCTGTCTTGTTCAGTGAGTAATTGCTTGGCAGCTCTGGCATTTCAGAAGATGGAGTGTTTGGCTGAAGGGAAATGCACTGGATGACAGAGGAGGCTGGGCGGGATGTGGGGCTCAGGGACAGAGGCCAGGGTGACCAAACGGAGGTGCTTAACCTCTCTCCTAAAGAGCAAGCCCTTGGGATAAGACCCAGGGCAAGGGGAATAAGGCACTGAGAGGACACAGAGATGTAAGCTATTTTAAGGAAGGGAAAGGAGCTTGGTGAGGTGATGAGGGGAAATTACAAATGTCATATTTTGGAGTTGTGGTGAGACTCTTGGATGTTAGCAGCAGAGATGGGATTTAGCATGAAGGTTTGTTTCACTCCTGCTTGTGCTGGAGAGGTCCCTGGGCACAGCTACCCACCTCAGCAGGTGTTTCGTGAGCTTTGTGCATCTCAGCTTTCCCTCCTGGCCCCTCTTTGCCATGTGCAGTAAAGCTGCCCCTTTAGCACAAAGATTTCCCTGGCTAAGGCCACCTGACCACAGACAAAACAGACTCTTCTCTTTTCTAAATTCGTTTTTCTTAGAAACAGCAAGTGTTCCCCAAACTCACAAACATTGCCTGAGGCTAACCTCAGCATCCTCCTCCATCCAAGAGCTACACAGCCTGAAGCAGCACATGATTCAGCAGGGCTTGCTCGTGGGCTCCTGACAGTTGAGAGGCATCTAATGGGTCAGAGGTGGGAAATCTTTCATCCTGGGGTGAGAGGCTCAGCTGGAAATGAGCAGAGATGGTTCACTGGCTTGTGGGCTCACAGGGTCCCGAGACATCACAGGGGAGACCTTGTCTGGGGTAAATGGTCACAGCTCCAGTGACCAGAGCAGAGCTGGACTGATATGCACATTAAATCATCTGCTCCTTCAGCACATGTCAGAGGTGGGAGGGGAGCAGAGTGACAAACACCTTTGGTTTAGCCAATCTTTGTGATGCAGAGCTCTTGCCAGCTCTGCAGTGAGGCCAGAGGGACAGCTGGCATCTGACACGGCAGGAAGGGAGCCTGACACCAGCAGACAGTTTGTGATCTGGCAGAGTTAACCAGCAGGACCGCAGCCCTCAGACAGCACCAGTGGAAAATCCCTGTGGTGGAGATTATTAACAGGTCTGGGGGGGGCTTCCATGCCTTCTGCATACCACAGGAAAGGCTGGGGGAGATACTGTGTCTTCCCCATGCCCAGGGAAATCCACCTCCAGGGCTCCATCCCACTGTCTGATCCTTTCTCTGGAGTGGGAACCTGTTTGTCAGCCAGTTAAGATGAGACAAATCCCTCCATGGGGTGAGCTATGCCAACCTGATGGCTATAAATCTACAGAAGCAGCAGCCTTCCCAGACAACCCCATATCATTTTATGTGTGCTAGTGCTTTGTTTCCACTCTTCCAACCAATGTAGCTGTCCTGAAAAATACATTTGAATGGAGAGTAAGCATTTTTCCCATGCAGGGAGAAGAATAAATGATTCTACAGGTGTACTTTCACCAGCTGGTAAAACTATATCAGTAGATTTATGCAGTGAGTGGCCACATGAATAAATTATCACCTGGAAAATATCATCTCCTTCCAGTAATCGTTCTGCCCTGTGGTGCCTGCTCTTAGGGAGCTGCTGCTGGGCAGTGCCGTGCTGAGGAGAAGGTTGGCTGGATGGGGTTTCCAGGGTCCATGGCTGTGTCTGCACTGGTCAGCCCAGCATCAGGCTGCTGGTTGCACAGGGCCAGGTGTCCTCCATCAGCACCATCGTGGCTGCTGGAACCTCCCTGTTCTTAAACGAGTGCAGACGCAGGGTTTGGAGCAGCCCCAGCGCCGGAAACACCCCGCGTGCTCTGCCAGATTTGCCTGCGGCTCGACAGAGCACCGGCCACAGGAGGTTCTGTAACAGTTCTTGGAAAGCTTTTCAAAACTCAAGCCTGTCATTCAAACACAGTCCCAAAGCAGTTATAAAAACCAGAGAAAACCTGGTGCGAAATTGTCCAATACTTCATTGCCGTAACAACAGGAGAAAAATGTTCAGAATTCAGCTAATTATTGGTGTTCTCTCAGCTGGCTCTTTTTAACATAATTCCCGGGTTTTTTTCCCTGTTTTTTCTCTTCCAAAATTAATACCACACCAGCTTGCAGCTGCCATCATGCCATTAGTTTTACACAGGGCTTTAAAGACTTATTTTTAGGAAAAATGAATCACCGAACACCATGGTGGCCAAAATGAAATTGAGAAATAACAACAACAATTCATCACGAAGTTCACTGGATTACTGCATTTGCAGAGGAAAAAAGTACAATTGCCAAGAAGCAAAATAGCTTCCCAGTACTGATTCATCATGAAAAAATTAAATTGGCTGGTGCACGAGTGTTAGGGATAGGAGACGGCAGGAAAGATCCAGAACCCATTGGCAGTCCCTTACTGTAACTTTGTTACCTCTCATTTTCATTTCCTTTTGCACATGGTTTCCTTGTGTTTTGAAGCAATCAGCACAGAGTGGGGAAAACAGATTCCTTGGAGCTTTAAATCATATCTTGGGATTTTCAAGCAAAACGTCCAAGACAAACTAAAGGTGCCAATTCATTTCAGGGCTGTGAATCACTCTGCTTGGAGTGAAATTGTACCTGCTGTACTTACAGCTTTTGCCTTGGCTTGGAGCAGGGGTAAAGTTCTCCCTTTTCCTCTGCTGTGGATGGCTGCTCTGCTCCCACTCCTCCTGGGACTGGCTGTCTCTGCCCTGGGATGGGTGATGCTCCCACATGCAGGCTGGTCTGTGTGCAGCCTGTCGTCACAGACGGAAGAGAAGAGCTGACCCTGTGTATAAATCTTTTTCCAGGCATTTGAGCAAGCTCACATTGTATCCTGTGGTCCCCTGCTCATCACTCACAGAACCATGGAATCACTAAGGTTGGAAAAGACCTCTAAGATCATTGAGTCCAGCACTAAAACATATCCACAAGTCCCATATCCACATGCCTTTTGAACACTTCCAGAGATGGTGATTCCACCACTTCCCTGGGAAGTCTATTCCAATGCCTGACCACCCTTTCAGTGAAGAAATTTTTCCTAATATCTAAACTAAACATCATGCAAGAAGAGTCAGAGGGTGGCTGCTGCCTGCCAGGCTGTGGGGTTGCTGCTGCTTTCTCCAAGGTTGTTGGATGGTTAGCACCAGGGTATTAAATGTAAAGGTAATTTCAATGCTTTTAAATCAGCCCAGGTTAGTTTTGTGGTGTTCTGCTGTCCCCCTGGGCCAGTTAGACCACCATCAATGGGATGAACTGGGATGGTGTTGCTTGGTCCCTGCAGGTGTGTAGGACTGGGGAGGGTGAAGCAAACCCAAGCAGCATCACCCTGTTGGGGTGGTTTGTCAAAACTTGGGGTTCCATCCCGGCTTTCCTCTGGCCTGCTGTATTTCTGCTAAGAGGACATCTCAACCATGCAGGGTCTGTCCCACCAGCCTCATCCCTCTGTCTCATCCATCTGCTACTGTCCCTGGTTTGTGCCACGATGTGCCACCTTCAAGATGGAGCAAGTCCCCTCAGCAAGGGCCACCACTGCCCCGCTCCCAAATGCCATTTATCGGTGCATTGGCCACTGATGGGGTTTGTGTGTGCTGGCTGTAAGGCTGATCTGCCTGGCCCAGCCTGGCAGGGAGGTGGGAGCCCTGAGGGGAGCAGCTGCCCCCCTCCATGCATGGGGAATGGGTCCCATTGCTCCACACTCGCTGTTGCAGTGACCCCTCCCGGCAGCCAGCACAGCTCTGGTGAGAATGGCAGCGAGCTGGGCTGCTCAGCATGGAGCTGAACACCTGCAAGGGCAGGACAGGCGCGTGTGGCCAGAGATCCCTGTCCCACGGCCTTCCCCTGGCTGGGACGTGCTGGCTGCAGTGTGTGCCTGGCTGCAGGGAGCAGGCACAGCCTGCCCTGGCTGTGTCCCCTCACGTGCAGGAGAGGATGTCACATGTGGTGTCTGCTGGACATCCGCTGCGCCAGCAGCGCTGACCCAGGGCGAGCCGGATTTATATCGGATCCTTCTGCTGCTCTCATGCAGCCTTTACTGCAGAGCCCTTTTCTTTCAGCTCTGGGCAAGGGGATGGGGAGTTTCTCCAGCTCCCCACCGGCATGGCCAGTGCCTGCTGGGGCTGCCGTGGGTTGCTTTCCAAGTCACTGGAGATCAGCAGTGAGGCACCACTGCTGGCAGAGGCAATCTGCATATCAGATATCCGCCCTGCTTCCTTCCCGAGGGGAAGTGCTTTGATCAGCTGGCGCAGAGCCCTGTGCCAGATGCAGGGTCCAGTCGAGCATCTCTAGCCTGTATCGAGGGTCCTGGCACAGGAGACAGACGTGGCTGCAGCACGGGGAGAGGAAGCAGGACCCTGCTGTGCCTCCCTCGGCAGGTGTGCAAGTGAGAGTGTTGCAGGGAGAAAGAGTCAGAGCCGGACCCGAGTGATCCCTGGTCCCAAAGGACCGTAGTGAGGGGTGTGTCCTGACATGGGACCTGTAGAAATCCATTAGTGACAGGCAGCCACCACTACGGCCTGGTCATGTCTGGAGGGCACGGCCACACACTGACATCTGGTGATGGACACAAAGAAGGGCAGCTCAGCGTCATCTCCCGGGAGCTTCCGATGCTCCTGGTTCATGTAAAACAGTGGTCGAGTAGTGCAGAAGTGTGCTTGGAGGTCCTGGCAGCTTGATGGTATCTTTCCATATATCATTAGGTTTAGGAATTCAGGAGTCCCGTAGTTGCTGATGATCATGATATTTTAATTAGAAAACCTTTAAAGATTCTTTGTAACTCAAACTATTATTTGATTCTGTGATTTATGCTAAATCTCTGTTCCCTGATGCAAAAGCTACTGTTGGGAACTCAGAATGTAGCTGGAGGTGTCTCCCCTCTAAGTATCTCAGCTGCCAGCATATCCATGAGGACTTGCTGGTGACAGATGTATAAGACAAGAGAATTCCTGTCTAACCTCAGGATAAAAGCCATGGAAAGCCACTTGTCACCATCTGCCATGTCTGGAGGTGGCTCATCTGACAGCAGGATCTGCACCATAGATGCCATCAGCCCTGGGAGCCTGAGATCTGTTTGATCTGCAGTTCACTCTCTGATCATATTTCTTTCTCAGCTCAGGACTGGGTTGAGGGTTGCTGATTTCCTTCACTATCACTCTTTGCAGTTTGGCAGTAAATGCCCAGTGATGGTCAGCTCTGGTTTCTCCCTCACTGCCTGCTTTGACTGGGGAGACGGTGACTGGGACAGGTGACAAACTGGAGGCAGCAAATGCATTCCTGCCTGCTCCCGGGCACTTGCTGAGATCCCAGCTGCTCGCCTCTGGTCCCAGGGAGATGTCAGGCTGTCCAGAACAGTGGATATTCCCCAGCCAGAGCCCAGAAATGTGCATTCACCAGAAATTATTTGCTGTGATGAGCTTCATTTAAAAAACCTGTTTCTTGACCAGTTCTTCAAAGCTGGTCTTCAGGAGCCACCCTAATGGCATGACTGAGTCCCCAGCTGGGGGATTCCAGCTTTTATTTGCTCAGCAAATTCTCAATCAGTGCAGAAAGCTCAAATGAAGCCATTGTAAAACACCGTGTCCCTCCTGACTGCAGGGGAACCTGGAGATCTCTCTGATCCCTGCCTGTGTCAGACTAGCAGGCAAAGAGAACTCTGTAGCCAAGGATGCTGGGCAGGAGCAGATCTCCACCCACATCTCTAAGGTGTTGGCTTAGGGACAGCCTGGTTGTACTTTGCCTGGTGTGAACACCTTTCCTGGAAAGTCCTAAAGGGATCTGTCAGAGCTGGCAGTGAAACAGGTCATGCTGAGGTCCCTGCTGTGGGACCAGCCCTGGGGCTGCAGTGTGCTCATGGTTATGCAGGGCAGTGGCCATGAATCACTCTCAAAACCACCTCTCTGTATGATCTGTGTCCTCCTCCAAGTGGTGGCTGGGACATCCAGATGTGGCACAAGCACAGATGCTTCAGCCCTGCCCACTGCTCTGACACTGGCCATGCAGGAAAGGGAGACTGGGCTGTGCTCAGGGTGACTCTGCTTTACACCAAAAATAATTTTCTTTTATGAGTTCCAAACCCAACACCTGCCCAATGCTGGCGATTGAAAACAGGCTGCACACGTGATGTCGGAAGGACGGAACCTTTGCGTTTGCCACCCACGGAGGAGAGGGGCTCGGCACTGCTGCTGGGAAACAGAACTGCCAGGAGCCTTTGGGAAAAAACAGCTTTAATTGCCTAGCAAGGCTGATGAGAAAGATTAAAAGATAAAATTACCATTTTAAATCTTTTAGCTAAGAGATTTGCTGATGCTTTCCTGGGCGCAAAATGTGTGAGCTGGCCATGGTTGAGCAGAGTTTGTTTGGAAGGATTTTCAAGAGGTTATGTGCTGCATTAATAAGAAGCTAAGGGAGGAGGCTGGTACAACCGTGGGAAGGGAGGTTTTTATTTTGTTCTTTGTGTATTTGCATTGAATTGCTCTGGGGAGAGGAAGAAGCTTCAGGAAAACAATATCAGTTGTTTCATTCTCCTCCTCACAAAAAAAAAAACCAAAAAACAAACCCCAACCAAAAAGTTTAGTGTTTCAAAGCCATGTTTCCTTTAGAGATTTACCCCAAGGTTGCTGGCACTGATGGTATCACACCCTGAGATTTTCACTGTGATAGTGGCACATTTTGACAAGGATGGAAATATCCCACACTGCATCCTTGTGCGGGACAAAGCTGGAAGTGTGTGGTGGGTCCCATCCTATGAGGATATCTCAGGATCATACAGGTGCAATGAAATTACAACCCAAACATCATTAAGATGAGTGGTTTTCTTCCTGATTTAATGGGACATTTTATTGAAATAAGGATCAGGAAAAAGGTAGAAACCCCACCCATTTCTGTTGATGCATCAGAAGTGATGTTTGAGGGTGTGAGGAGGAAAAAAAATAGTATGAGCCATGCTTTTGGGTTCAGAGGAAGGTATCTTCTCTGCTGGGAGATGGTATGGCTTTGTTCATGGACCTGGATAAATACAATTTGACTTCTGCTGGGCCTGCACAGGCTTGTAGGGGAAAGGCAGGCAGAGAGGGCAGAAGGATCTTCTGCCAGATTGCTCTGGATTAAGCCAGATGTCGAGTGTTGTGGCCTCCTCAAATGGATGAGAAATTTTGTCTTCTAGGGCAACTCTCCAAATCCTGAGCCCATGCCTGTATGAAATTGCTAGCTGGCAATGAGGGAATATGTGGGAAGAGCTCAATGGCACATGGCCCCAGTGTCACTCTTGGCATTAGCCAAGGGTGTTCTTCCTTGTCATCTGTGACTGCCTGTCAAGCATGACAGAGGCATTTAAATGCTAACTAGTTTTTCCTGGGGAACGTTCAAATGACTTCCAGTTTGCTTCTGCTTTGCAGGTGTTCCCTTCCCCAAGCAGTTCCAGCAAGTTTGCACCAAGATCCTCACCCGCCTCTTCCGTGTCTTTGTCCATGTCTACATCCACCACTTTGACAGCATCATCAACATGGGTGCTGAGGCTCACGTCAACACCTGCTACAAGCACTTTTACTACTTCATCAGGGAGTTCAGCCTCATTGACCACCGGGAGCTGGAGCCTTTGGTAAGGATGGCCCCAGGATGGGGAGGTAGAGGGTGAGAGTGGTGTGGGCTGGACAAAGCACTGGTAGGTTCGGGTTGGGGATGGACTCTGAGCAGTGCTGACCCTCTCTGGACTCTTTTGGCCACCCTACCTCAGACACACCGTCATGTTTTCTGTCCTGGGACCATCAGCCTTAGTGCTATGAGAGAGAAATTCCCAGCAGCACCAAGGAAACCATTGACCCTTTCTGAACCTTTGCCTCTGCTGTCATGTCTGTGAATCACTTTGGTACCCTCAGGGCCACCACAGGGTAGTGTCCCCATACTGACTTGGTAGCTCTAATGCAATTTGCACATCGAGGTGTTTCCAGCCAGTTCTGCCCACACGGCTTTCAGGAGTCAGATTTGAGCCAAGGCCTCTTTTCCACAGTTTTTCTTTTAGCATTCCCTGCTTGAGATCCTAGTGTGAATTACACTGAGGCTGCAGGGAAGGCAAGCCCTGATAGGACACACAGCTTCAGACAACAGCTATCAAGGCCATGCTGGAGAGGCCTTGCTGGAGCTCCCAGTTTCCCTACAGCCTCCCTTGGGAAGCAATTAGCCAGGCAGAAGGTGAGAGACCTTGAGAACAGCAGGATTGACGGGAAGCAGAGGCCAGACAGCCCAGGGCACATAAACTAGAAAATGCACAGTTAGTTTTGTAAGAGAAGCAAGTTTGTCACATACAAGGTTGAGTGCAGTCTGACCTAGGGAGGACATGTTGCAGTGGAGAGAAGAATTAATAGGAAACCCAGTAGCCTGCATGCTGTGATAAGGGCTGGGTTGAAGAAAAGGCCATATCCAGCAGCAGAGAGTCAGGGAAGACCAAGAGGATGTAATCCAAGAAAGAGCTGAGAAGAGTCCCAGATGCTTGCTTAGGATCTGGAGATGGGGGAGATGCCCCTGCCCCTAAGCGCTAAGCACTTGACTACTCTGCTTTCATTTGTCTCAGTTTGCTGCCTGTCTGCTCTAATCATGATTTTTGGGGATGGAGAGATAATGATCTAATCAGGGGAGGCTTGAATGACAACAGTATAGACTTTGATTATTTTGTAGAATTCGATTGTGACATATCACAATGGCCCTCAGCTCCTGAAAATGGCAGCTCAGCATCAGTCTGTCCTCTGTCAGTGTTCCTCATGACAAACCTCTTCAGCATGGCTCTACAGTCCATAAAAATGTCATCCCCTTGGACTGCTGCTTGCTAATGTCAATAATTAACACCTGGTAGCCAAAGCAGAGGCTGACATTGCTAAATAGGCTTTCAATGCCAGTGACTCACATGCGGCATGAGATGATTGATGGGTCTGCATAAATCTAAGGTGAACAGATTCTTTCCCTGTGATGCAACCACTGTTAAACTACAAGGAAATGAGGCACATTTGCTCTGGTCTATCTGTGTCTCATTGCCTGCCATCCAAGCCTCAGGCAGACCCAGCCACAGTGTTGGGAGGAAGGACCAGGGAGGAGGAAGGGCCTCCTTCCCTCAGGCAATAAGTTGCTTTAGGTGTATATGAGAGTGTCCTGCAACCAGGCTGCCTCATGAGCCCAGACCACTGTCCTAAACGTGCATTTAGTTAGTCCCCATGAATCCCATGACAGACTTCTAAGCTTTCCTCTGGCTGAATCTCCCTTTGCTGCTTCAAATTCCCTTTTGTCAAGCTTCTGTGGGATGTGATTTCTTAGCAGCAAATCTTGGGAACTGAGAATGAGATCCTTTGTATGGCAGAACCAGCAAAAGGCAGTGATTCACTCTCTCAGTAAATTGAGGAACATGGGGGCAGAGAGAAGCCGTGCACTTGCTTCCTTGACAAGGGCAGCTCGTGATGCTGGGCTGCAGCACTGGCAGGGGTCCAGCTGGTTATGCACTAAGGCAGAGCTGCGGGGATTTCCTGAATGTGAGGAATGCCTTGGACATTTGGGGCCGGTCTGAGGAGCCCACTGGTGACTTATCAGCCCACTAGTCACTGCAATCCCTCCTGTTCCTGGCTGCTTTTGTGCCTGGTGTTGTGCTAGTGGGGTGCGTTCAATGCTGTTGCAAGAGGATGTTCACAGTCCTCTCACCCTCTTTTCCTTCCAGGAGGTTTGCTAACATTTCCTGTTTGCAATGTGAGTTTGTGGCAGAGCATCAACTTTTCATTTGATGGCCAGGTTCTGCACTTGAGTGATTCTGCATGTAACTCCTGCAGGAAAACTCTCTCTTTGCCACTGTCCCTGATGGATTTGAAAAACAAAGTTGTCAGCACTGAAGATCAGAGTTTGCTGCTTCTGTCTCCCTTGGTTATATGACTAAGGGCCTTTTATAGGGTTATTCAAGGGTCATCCTCCTTTCCTAGTTCTTTTTTTTCAGAGTTGCATTCTTCCTTCTCCATGGACCAGTTCTACTTCCAGTCTATTTTAGGAGTGCATTTTAATGTGCAAACCTTCCTCTGGGGTGCATGAGGGGACCCATGGGCACACAGAGATTGACTAGCCACGAGTCTTATGAGCCAGAATCACACTTCCCTCACTGCAGGATTTACAAGATATTAGTTGAGCTTTTTAAGGCAAGGACAAATACCATCTTCCACCAGCTGGAAAGCTGGACACCTTCCTAATGTAGCTGGCATGATGCCATTCTGGCTAAAGAAAAGTCTGTTATCCTGAACAGAGCTTGGTCTTGCTGGAGGTTTCCTGTGGCCTCAGTTATTAGCACTCATTTGCATTGCAGTGTGACTGTGGGATCCCTTGCTGAAACCACAGGTCCTCTGGGTGAGCCAAGGTCAGCTCCTGGAGCGAGAACTGGGAGCAGCTCCATGTCCAATTTCCTAAGGCAGCTGCAAGGAGAGGCTCTGAGAGTGGCATCACCTTGTCTGGCTGCTCTGCGGCTGAGCCAGGAGCAGGACCTTCATCTTTCAACATCTCAGCCAAAGCTCTTTCCTTGGACTGCTCTCAAGGCTAGGGCACAGCCAGAATAGCCTTGTGCCACAGAGGCTGGGGAGAGTGCCAGGATGGAGCTGCTGAGGCAGCTGAGTTCCCAGGAGGGCTGCCATGGGAAATAGAAAAAGGCTCCCTGAGCCTCCCACGGTCGCTTCCCTGGGTTGGTTTTGGACACCTCCCAAACTGCCTGACACGTCACGCTACTCAAACCTGTCTTTTGCACTTACTGTTTCTTTCTTTTCTCTCCCCCTTCAATGCAGAAAGAAATGACAGAACGAATTTGCCACTGAAGTCTTCTGGCAGGCGAACTCAGCTGGCTCACTCAGAGTCCGGTGGCACAAGACAGCCCATGGTGGGAGACCTCTTCCCAAAGACTTGCTCTGGGCATTCCAACTCACTGACCTATGAACACTGCAGAAGAGCCTCTTCAGGCCAGGGCTGAATCCTAAGTTTCCCAAGAACCTCTGGACAGATTTTTCTTCTTTTAATAGATCCCAATCTCTGTTGTATAGTTCCTGTTTTAGAAAGCCAGTGACTTACTGGAGAATGAGGCAAGTCTGGTTTACTTTTGCACACTCTGATTCTAAGACTCAATCCCCTGTCTGACGTCAAATTTTCAGTGACCTTCCCTCTTGTTTTGTCCTCAGCTATATTGATCTCCAAATATTTTATTAGCAATTCCTGCCTTTGAGCAGGTCTGACCTTGGCTACCAGGTAATGCCTGTTGCCTTTCCCATATGCAGTGGGTTTGTGATAACTCCTGAGATCAGTTCTGCAACTCTGGTGGCATTTCATCCCACTGCCTTCACGTGCCTAGTTGTTGATGTGCTTTTTTTAACCATGAGCTATGAATGTCTCCTTCTGCCCTAATTCATGCTTTACCAAAGGGACCATTTTTCATTTCAAGGGACTGTTCACATTTGGAAGAGAAAACTTGATGATATTCTAAGATGCATCCAGCACTGCTTGGACTAATGGCAAGGTGGCCCTCCTGACCAAGGAGGTGAACTAGGTCACTATTCAGTGTGATCAGCACAGTCTACCTGAGAAAGTCTCGAAAACTGGTGAAAAGAAATGGTTGCCAGAAAACAACATTTTCAACATGACAGCATTTCCTGATGTGTTGTCTTGGCTCAGGATGGGCAGATGCTGGCTGTAGAAATTGTTGGTTTTCCATTACCCAACCTTACAGCAGGTGAAGAAGGACTCATAAGAGACATCTCCTCTGCTCTGTTCTTGAGGTCCCCTTCCAACCCTATATTATTCTGTGATTCTTAAACCTTTTTGACCATCTGCAAGCATACTATTGCTACCTGGTCTGTGCCATTACTCTCCTGAAAGGTATAATGTCTCAAAATTTCCTCCCCTTCTGCTTGCAGTGCCTGATAATTAGTGTTGTGTTCCCTGTGCTATTTTAATTTTGACAAAAATATTTTTATTTTTCCTTTTTTACTGTTTTGGGGGAGCGAAAATCAATTTGTCTGAGCCACAGAATTGTTATGTTTGTGTTTCCTGCTCTTTTTCTGGGAAAGTTTTCTATATCTGACACAGATAATATTTATAATCTCGGGTTTGCCCACTTTTGGGGTAGGGAGGGGATGTGGCTAGAAAATGTAAGTGTTTAAGCCAACATTAAAGTGCACAAGTGAATTTTTAGTGCTCAAAGCACTTATTTTGTTGTGAAAATCTATTTTTTTTAAATCTTGTGTACCAGATGTATATTTTTACATGGAAATAAAACAGAGCAAAATGGACACAAACCAACCTGGTACATCATTCCAATATTCTCTGTGTAAAATAATCAGTCAAAGTCCAAACATATTTGTTCTGTTACTAATTAAAGAAACATTAATAAGCTTGGTGTACTTCATTCTTCCCTGATTCATCTGTATTAAGACAGGCGTAATGAACAAGGATAACTTGAAGAGTGGTTTTCCCCTGAGAGCTGCAGCACTGATGGATTTCAGTGCCATGCTGAGACCTCAGCTTGCATCTCAGAGGGCAGCTTAACAGAAGCCAGTGTTGTTGGCCAGCACCCTCCCCCTGCAGGCTCTTCACCAGAATTCCCCCCGAAAGCATTTTCCCAGCAATTCATGGTGGTGAGCTTTACTCACTATTTTTTGCAAAGGCATGTGGGTCCTGGGATCCGTGTTCCTGCCTCTTCACATAAATCAGAACCACAGGCACAAATTGTTTGTGGAGCAGGGGCAGGAGTCAACAACAGCTCTGTCAAGAAGTTTCTACTTTCCTGAGGAGCGAAGCTTGGCTAGACTCAATGCACAGCACCCTCTGGGAGCTGGGAAGGTTGGGAATTATGGGGAAGCTGCCCCAACAGTGAAGTCTAAGGGATGAACTGATAGTAACCTACAGCTACTTCAAGCTGAGGTACAAAGACAACAAAGTCAGGCTCTTCTCAGCAGTGGAGGATGGTGACACTGTGACCAAGAGCAACAATTTGTAGCTTGGGAGGTTCAACTTAGACAAGGGAAAACAAATTCCAAGGGAATCATGCAGTCAGTGAACAGGTACCCAGAGAGAAAGCGTTAACCTTCCTTGGTTAGACAAGACTTGGTGTAAATAATTTCCATAAATAAATGAAGCACACAACCCTGCTTTTATTTTTGTAGTCCCCATAGTCCTAGGGCCATGAGTTCCAACAAGTAATTTATGCACTATGAATTGCAAAAGGGAAATGTACTTCAAACCCATGCCTGAAGATTTCAACCCTGCTGCTTTGGGAGTGCTTCCTGTTCATCTCCTCCACACCATGGAGCTCCTATAGATTGCTGTGGAACAGAAAATACTGTTTTTGAAAGATCACCTCACAGGCTCATCTCAGGTACCAATTTACAAAGAATTTCAAATGTCTTGGTTTTTTGTTTTTTTACAATTTCTCTCCCTTTTTAATCTGGTTTACCCAAGGAAATAAAGCTCATGACTGTGCTGTGACAACTGTCTTTAGTAACTCTTGAAGCACTTTAGAAAGGAGACAGGGAGATCATTCGCTGCCAGAAAGGTCTTTTGGTTTCTCTCCAAGACACTGAGCTATTCCCCAGGTCCTCATCCGTCTGAGTGCCTCCCAGCCTGGAGACTTTAATGCCTGAGATATTTATGAAGCAGAAAGCGCTGAAATAAGTATCTGAGTCAAACTTCTTCTTTTAGAAGGCTCAAGTGTGCTTGTGAGGCTCCAACATCCCCAGAGCTTCAACAAACATCCCTGAGCAATTTGAATGCAGACAGGAATCCTAGGATACATTCAATATGCACATATCACTTGTTAGCCCCAGCTCCTCAAATGACTCATCTGCTCAGCTGCCTGCCAGGTGCTTGGGACTCATCCGTCCCTGTGCAGAACTCCTTGGTTCTTCTGATGAAGGGCAGATGTGCTGCTTCTGCCAGGATTTTATTTTTCGTCTCTGCGGCCAACATTTCCTTTGGGACTGAACAAAAGGCTGTGGTGCTGGTCACCAGGTCAGGTAGAGGCTGGCATGGGACAGACTGTGCTAGGCAATATCTGCAGACATTGAGGAATTTACGAATAGCTTTGGATGGAGAAAAAGGGCTTTGTGGAACATAATGGCTGCTGTCCCAGCAGCACAGGAATGTGAGAGGGAGAGGGCTTGGGCTCTCAGCCAAGAAAACTGCCTTTGGCCAGGCATAGGCAGGGATCAAGGCTGACCTATCCTTGCAGGACATGGGGTGGTTGTGGAGGGTTTGCTGGTCTGAGTGGTGGCTCCTGGGTTTAAACCTGCCCAAGCTAGGGCTGGACAATCCTGGATAAATGTTCACAATAACTATGATATGATCTAGGCTGAGATATTCCTCCTCTCCTGGTAAAAGTTTGTAAAATGTAACAGAAGCCTGGGGAAGAGTGAAAAAGGAGACAATTAAAATCTGTTGTTTTCAAGGGTTCAAAATCTGTCCATGCTGGAAGATGACCATGAATCCACTCAGGATCTGAAAGGGATGAGATGGGTTAATAACACAGAGGTTAATACCACTCATAATACTGACAATTCCTTGTTCCCTCTTTTGGAACTGAACTAACATGACTCAAAAGACTTTCACAACTAGCAACAAGAGTGTTTCTCTTGAATGTGTGCAGCTTTTACTGTCTGGGGAATGATGGCTTTGCTAACACAGTCTGGTCAGTCAGGTTCCCTCATGCAGCTCAGGGAGGGACAAACGACTCATAAATGTCAAGAAAACCCCAAAGCAAGAGTGCAGCATTCAGGTCCCTGTTGTAAAGAGACCCTGAAATGCCATGTCTGCATGGAGAACAGAGCATCATGAGGTCTTTCACACAAGAGAAATTCTTGCCGTAGAGGTGGCTGTGAGGGAAACAAAAGTGTGGTGTGCCTGCAAATTTCTTGAAGGTTTCAGTGGAGCACAATCCATTCATCTCCAGTGAGGCACCTTAGCTTTATGCACTGGGGATTCTGGGTGATGTCACCTGCTACTGACACCCACAGGGCAGGGCTCACTGCCTGTGCAGTCACTCGGTGCTGGCCACACTTTGCCTGCCCCATCATCTCCGGTCTCTCCCAATGCCTGAGCTCACCCAGCCTTGCACCCATCCGAGCTGGCTCAGCAATGGGGCCAGCCACAGGTTCCTTGGCAGCAGCAAGGAAAACTGGGACAGCACTGTTCAGGCAATACCCATCGGGTACTGAGTGAGTACAGCAGCTCCACAACTGCTGCTTTTAAATGTATTCGGCACTTGTTCTCCCAAATCATGTGTTTTGTGGAAAACCCAAAGGAATTTTGGGACTTTTTAGGAATCCTGGATTGTAGGGCTTTTCTAACAGAACAGCTGAGTCCAGGTGCTGTCTGCTGGACACAGGTTACTCCATATTTAGCAAGCAGTGGAATCAATTTAACAATCTGCTGCCAGAAACAATAATCATGAGGAAAGAGGATCCATATTTTCAGGATTTTTCAACCTGCACAACTCTTCAGCCTGTGTTAGAAGGAGAAGCTTCACTGCCATTTGGGTAATCCTCCAGCAGCAATCAGCTGGGTATTACTGCTCTCTGATGCAAAAATAAATACCTAAATAGATCAGGAACATGAGACGAAACTGGGATTCTGCATTCGAAAATGTCACCACTCAGAGGGAAAATCATCTTCCCACTTCTGTTTCCAGCAGTGACAACAATCTTCTCCCCAAGACACCCTTTTTGTGCTATGACTTACAAATTCATTAAAACTCACAGACACTTTTATATTACACTATCTTGTAACAAGCCCATAGCAATAGGAGGATTAAAGAAGCTCCTTCTCCTGCACAAGCATGAAAAAGAAGACTCTGAGAGCCTCCCTCTTTGGTGCTGATCACTTGTACAGCAGCATCTCTCATGTCTGAGGAGCCCACTTGGCTAGGATGAAGTTATCAACCCTCACTTATCAAACAGACTTTCTGGACTGTCGGTCATCCCTGGCCCTAAGACTTTTATCTATGTACAAATACTGCCTAAACCTGGACAGCTCAGAGAGATGTGGCATGTACAGTGTCATGGGATAAAACTGCAGCCTCCAAAAAATTGGCTAAAGAGGTTGTTACTCATCTGGGTAATATCCCAGGGAACCCAAGGGCATGAGACAGCTTAGCCCTGTTCATTCTAATAGGAATATATCATCAAAACACCACATGTAACATCACCAGATCTCAGCCCTTTTGTCCAGTGAGGAACTGTTGAGGATGAAAAGCAGTCTGGGCTGGTAGAAGTCACTGCTGCAGCTGAGAAGCTGCTGGGAGTAGATGGGGCAGTTCACGGCTGCACAGTAACAGCCTCCAGTGATCAGTTTGCAGTGGACACAAACATTTTTCTGCTTGTTTCCAGAAGGTTTGGTTTGTTGCTCTCCAGAAGGCCACATGTTTTCCAGGTCCTACGTTACTCTTCATTAAAAGAGTCAGTTCAGGATCTCTGTCCTGGAGGGCAGTGGGGTGGCACTGTGTGAAGCTGCAAGTACTCCTCATGGATTTGGCTACAGGAAAAGCAAGTTTCAGCCAGGCATTCACATCCGCACAGATATTTTAATGCCCATTATGAGAATTTTTCCCAGTCCCCTGATGGGAACAACTTTGCCAGAGGGAACACTGAAACATGGTCTCTAGGGCTAGAGGTATCCCACGCTACTGATACACTACACATGAATCATAAGGTTTCCTGCAAGAAACAGTGCTTTCTCTCTTTCTTCTGGTGTTTTTTAGGGGGCGGGGTGGGGGTGATAAAGGGACATTCACAACAAAGGAATGACACAGAAGCTTGATCCTGGCAAATGTGATTGCATAAGCCCCTCTCTGGGTTTAACTGCCTAAATTTTCAGAGCAGCTGAGCCTGTACAGATTCCTTGAACAGCAGAGGGAACAGTACATGCTGTGTGTCCTGAAAATCAGAATAGATTGCAGGTGCTTAAATATAGATTCAGGTGCTTGGCTGTGGGCAGATAAGAGCAGAGTAATTCTAGTCAAGGCTTGAAATAATCTCAGCAGTAAAACATAGGCCAAAGTACTGTGATCAATTTGTAACACTGCTAAATCAAAACTAGCTTTGGTAATTACTTCTTATTTTGCCTAACAGCCAACACAGATGGCTCCTTCTCTGCTGCATGCTGCATGGGTTAAAAGCAGCTATGCACTTGAAAAGCTATTAAAAAATAAAAGGAAAAGTCATGTGGAAGAAAAATTTATTGTAGCTAATAAGCTAATTATACTGTT
This sequence comes from Aleadryas rufinucha, assembly GCA_013397815.1. NCBI lineage: Eukaryota > Metazoa > Chordata > Aves > Passeriformes > Aleadryas > Aleadryas rufinucha. The sequence goes on from VZTH01010895.1 coordinate 195,456, forward strand.
TGAGGAGGTGCTTTCTTCTTCATTTCACATGAGAATTACCCCTGAAATATTAGCATAAACATTTCCCAGAAATACCATGCCTATTCTATTAAAAACAACAAAATAAAAATCAAAATACTTTTTAAAAAAAAAATAAATTATTTTCCCCTCCTGCTGCATAACAGACTAGATTGAAACAAGATTTGCCCTCTGGTTAAGCGTGTTGTGCAGCTGGGTTATCTTGCAAGGAACAAAAGGGACAGAAAAACAACTCAAGTACCTACACCTTGCTTTGAGAACAGACATCTGCTCCCACAGTAAGAAGATGCTGTTTTGTGTAGAAGCCCTTTAACCCAGCAGAAAAAGGTGGAACAAAAAGCAATGGATGGGAATTAAAAACCACAATGCATTCAAATTGAAAACACTCTGCAGAAGTTTGACATGAATCGATACAGTTCTAGATGCTGAAAGTCTGAATGTGGTTGCACGGATTTGAGCTACTCCCACAGTCTACCCTTTAGTTCTGTTCAAGTGGAGATTTACATGGGAAGTTGTACAGACTTGAGTCCTGAACTGTTCAAGGATAAAAGGTTTTGATGTGTTGTGGAAATAGGTGGGCAGCTAGTGGAGAGCAAAGACTACTAATCCCCTCCCTGAGGGGAGAGAGGGAAACAGGAGCATCCTCAACCTGGACGGGCTACCAGAGATTCCTGTGGGGAACAGCTGCTGTGGCTGGCTTTGCTGTGGAGAAATATTCCTGGGCTTGCACCTTGTTAGACATCAGATGCTGCTGCACCAACTTGCACGAGTGCATCCCTCAGAAAACAGGCTCCAATGCTTCTGCTGTTTGTAGTGCCAGTTTGGTGGCAAGAACAAAGCATGCTTTCATCCTGGGAGAGGATACCACAGAGAAACCACTGATGTTCAGTAACCCCATCCCATCCCGGGACCTGCGGGCTTCGGCTGTCTCGGGCACTGCTCTGCTTCTGAGCTGTGTCCTTTGAACCCAGGTGAGGAATTGGCAGCTCTCTCTAACTGTGGTGCATCTTCCTGGCCCCTCGGCAGAGAAGGCAGCAAGAGTAGGTAAAATATGTCTTGACTTGCCTTGGATTTGCTGAGCTTGTGGCTTTGAGAGTTGTGGGTATCACGCTGCGTGTCCAAATGGAAACTGTACAGTGCTGGGATGCTCATGGGTTAAAACTGTAATTCATTAACTAAGCTGAATTTTGTGTTTCAACCTGAGCCATTTCAACAACAGCAAACACTGCTGGAATTGAACAGCTTTGGGTGAAAAATACTGTTATCAACAAGTTACTGACCTTATATGTGGCAGCAGTGTTGAAAGGTTTGGGCCAGTATAGCTAAAAGAAGTTGTTCTCACTTCTTGGCAGCTTGAAGATGCTTTCTGGTGCTCTGTAGGTGGAAAGGGCTATTTCCCTTTGCCATCCATTGTCCTAAAGGCTTTTTGCCATTTGGCAGTTTCCATCTCCCAGGTGAAATGGGGTAACACTTTGAAAATTCCCAGATTTTCACAAATGTAAACTAAAATGAGCTAGAACATCTATACGTGGTTTCTGAAGTCCTGGTAACTTGCTAACTTGCAATTGACTTTGATTTTTTTCCAGGCTTGTTCAGGTTCTGCTTCAAAGTTTCCCATTATCATGCTGATACCTGCAGCCACACAGTGCAATGCTTGCAGTCTCTAGGCATCAACATCTCCCACTTACCAGCATCTCCATGGATGTGTGAAATCCTTATGGAAAAGATACTGTATCACAAACGAGGCAGGGAGTAGTATCTCACAGGAGTTCATCTACTCTTTTTTTCTTTTTAATACAAACTCTAAATTTACCAAGTTTACATATTTTCATTTATTCTACTAAAATGAGCAGAGACCTGAAATGTCACCCAAATTGAGAATAACCTTATAAAATGCCAATCTTAGTTAATATGGAAGCGAGCTATTTCTTTCCACACTCTCCACAAATGAATCCACCTTTTTGCTCTGCCTTACAGTGGGAAAAAGCACTGACAGCTGTTTCTTCCTGAGCCTTTTTAACACCTGTGAAATAGAGCAGAGCTTTTCTTTGTAAAACTGAAAGAAGGGACTCATCTTCAAACTCCAAAGCAAGGTTTCTGCTATTATTTTGTCTCTTGGAGCTCTTGTACAAAGCAGGTGCCATGTGTCTCTGCTGAGAAGAAAACCTGATTGTTTTACCAATCAAATATATTTTCAGGCAATATAACCAACCTAAAAAGGGACAAAACTGACAAATTAAAAGCCTAATTTAATAATAATTGTTGAAATATATTTTTAATAGTACTTGAGTGGCATGTTTGTTTTTTCCCCATTTCTCTTACACTGCTGCCTCTATTCTGTAGCTGTATTGGCCACAAAGGGGGCGTAAGTTTCACTGCTAATACAAAAAGGGAGGTCAGTTCTGGGGAGGTAAGGAATTAGCTGGAGGAAAATAGGCTGCATCTAAATTGTTCAAGGAAGAGTAGAAAAAATGTAGAAGGACTTTGATTATCCCAAAGGGGTTAGGAGCAAGTGAGGCTGGGATACAGGGCTGCTGCTGAGGAGAAGGTGTGCAGCACCACCTTCTCGGAATCCTTTGGGAATTTTGTCCAACAGCAGGGTTTCCATGCTGTGCTTCCCGAGGTTTATCCAAGCTCTTGTTTGTTGTTACTTTACTTTTCCTTTCCGTTCTTAGTCTGTCCTGCCTGAAGGCACACCTGGCTTACTGAATGTGAGGTGTTTAAGGAAAGACTGGACGTGGCACNGGCGGGCGGCACCGCCCCGCCGAGGAGGGACCCGCGGCCGCCATGGAGGTGAGGGCGGGGGGCTGCGGCCACGGCGCTCCCCGGCTCGGTCAGCTGAGGGGAGGCGAGGNGGAATCCTTTGGGAATTTTGTCCAACAGCAGGGTTTCCATGCTGTGCTTCCCGAGGTTTATCCAAGCTCTTGTTTGTTGTTACTTTACTTTTCCTTTCCGTTCTTAGTCTGTCCTGCCTGAAGGCACACCTGGCTTACTGAATGTGAGGTGTTTAAGGAAAGACTGGACGTGGCACTCCGTTGACACGGTCATAGACTGAACTCGATGATCTCCGCTTCTCCAGCCGAAGTGATTCTGTGACATCGCTCACGGAGGAAGGGGAACACTGCAAGCAGCCAGCCCAGCATGGGAGCAGGGCCCGCTCCCCGCTGCCCCCCATGGACGTTCCCCGCCCCGTCCCCTCACAGGAGCCGCGGCCCCGCCTCGCATGCACGCGCCCAGCGGGCCGCGCGGGCGGCCGGGCGCGCTCCCGGCAGGGGGGTGCGGAGGGGGCGGTGCNCCTCCGGCCGGCAGCTTTGGGTCTAGGGGCCCTCCCCAAGCAGTGCGGGAGTTTCCTCGTGTCTGGAGCTGGAAATTTTATTCCCCGAAGGTTTAAAGTGCTGTGTTTCATATATAGTGCGTTTTTCAATAAAGAGTGGTAAGTCTCTGCACTCCTACGGCAGCTGCTTTCTATTGAGGACATTGCTGGAGTGGGAGAAGAGCAGGCAAAGGCGAATGAACCGGTTCCTAGGTGTGATCACGAGAAATCTGTTGTGTTTTTCATCTGGCATCAATCGGGGAGAGCTGTGAACCCCGAGGAACACCGAAAATCTGCGTAATGTGTACTTTGTGGCATTAGTTTGAACAGGGTGACCTTCTGAGGCAAGAGAAGCAGCGGGACAGCCCTGGGTGACAGCTTGGCTGCTGGCATCAGCAGGACTTGTGATAGCCAAAAATCAGCCGATTCCCTGGCACCACTGGCACTTGTCTGTGAAGTGTCAGGTTTGTTTAGAAATAAGCCACTGCTTTTTTGGTTTGGTTTTTTTTTGTTTGTTTGTTTTTTGTTTTTGTTTTATCATTTACAACCTGACAGCTTCTAAAGGCCTCTTTATCATACGATGTTATGCCTCACAATTGGCTTGGGAAGATTGGTGTATGTTCTGATAACTTCAAAGAACTGTAGTTTGCCTTTTTTTTGGTTTTTTTTGACTAAACAGAGCTCCTCTTCATGCCTCCCAGGTGCTGGATGGAAGCAAGGCAAAGCACTCCTGCAGAGCTGAACCTCTTTCACTGCAGTTCTAAAGGTGTTTGGGTTTGGCAGCCTTCCAGGTAAAGTGGGGTGCCTTGTACATTTGAACCTTTCTTGGTTCTTTAAAGGTCTTTTTCAACCAAAGTGCTTCTATGACATTATTTCATGGTATGAATGCTATACCAGTACTCCGTAATGCTTTCAAAAAAAGTATTTACTGCTTTGAGGAATTTCCTCTCTCCTTCTAGTACCTTCCTGGTAACAAATGTTAAAACACTGGTACAAATTTTACATGATGTCAAATGTGACAATGCAGTGGAGTTTAATGACTTAATTTTAGAGTTGAAAATGCAGAGCGGGGGGAAATAAAGAAAAATCAGTCTTGCTTCAAAGTTTAAAAAAACAGATTAACTTCTCCTGTCAAGGCTGCTCGCTGATATGGGTGTATGTTGTGTAGCTTTCTTTTCCAGCCGCAGATGTGATTTTTCTCATTGATCGTTTGTGGGGTGTGGAGCAAGAGCAGGAAATGTTTATCTTGTATCTGTATGAAATGAAAAGTTGTCTTCTAAGAAGTTTGTCTCTTTGGTTTACACTGGTAAGGGAGCTGAGGGGAATTAGAGGAGCTAATTGGTGATGCAGAGACAGTCTTCTGAGAGCTGTTGATGCCATCACATGTAGAAGAGAGTAAACAGCTTGCTGTTTAGTTAGAGTAGCTCTCAGAACCTACTTACATTGTATATCTCCTTAATTTAAAAGTGCTCTAGGGGTTGGAGAAGCTTTAAGGAGTTGAGTCAACACGCTATTGCTAGGAGTTTTCTCATTTAGAATGTGTGTGATGGAGTTTAAAATAACTTTGCTGCTAAGTTCTTACTGCCCTGTGATGGTAAATCTTAAATATGAACTGTCTGCCAGTGGTCAGTAGCATTAAATATCCTGTTTGACTGTTCTGCTGGGTATGGAAGGAGAGAGGATGTTCTTTAGTGCAGGAAGCAGTGTGTGTGCCATGTTGTTCCCAACAGGGCTCACCGTTCACAATTATTTGTTAGCCCTGTGAAATACACCCTTATATCCTCCCATCCATGTGGCTGCCTTGGAGACATGTTGTCCTTGAATAAGAAATAAAAAAGATTACAGTGTGTTTTTAAGCTACCTTCAGTGTAATTTGTAGTACTTACTTGTTAACTCGTGGCTGGGTCAGAACACTTCTCTTGCTTGCCTTTGACTTTCCAGTGGGAATGATAACAGTTCTTTTGCTGTCATTCTGAATGATAACTAATGCTTTTAAAGAAATGGCATGTGTGGGGAAATTCCATGTGTGTCAAAATGAGTTTTCTCCAACAGGAGAGGGAAAGGAATGCTGTGTACTCTCCTCTCCATTAAGGTTCTCCCTGCTTCCCCAGCAGTAATCTTGGTGAAGTAAGAAACTGGGGTGGGAGGAATCGATTTGAAATAACTTGATGTGCTATCCTGAAAAGTGAGCTCCACTCACTGCTGGACGGTTTGACTCGGAACCTCAGAAAACCCCCTCTTAGTTTGCAAGGGAAGTGTTAGCTGGGAGTACTGAAAAGTTACTCTGCAATTTGCACAAGCTGAGGATAATGGGACACTGATCTCCTGAAAGTGTGACAGAGGGAAGGGTAGAGGGAAGTATGGAGGTAAAGAGAAAGGTTGCTCTAACCTTTTCCCCAGCATGAAGGGTTTCAGATGGTTGGTGTTAGCTGTGACACTGACTTATTACAGTGATGCTGTGATAAGGCTGGATCGATAATTTTTGTCAGACCTGCTCTTTCCTGAAATTGGATTGCTTGGGCTTCCTGTGAGCTTTCGGGTGTTCATTTGAAAATGTTAATGCTCCCGTGAATTACTGAGAAGATGTTGGAATGTTTTTAAGTTCCTCTCCCTTCATGGATAACTCAGATTAAATGAAACTAAAAGTTTTATTGTAGGTGGAATGAGAAGGTAACTCTTGACAGCTAAGAATGAATTGTGGCAAACTAGTGCAAAGATCAAGAAAGAGTATTTACTTCTTAGGGTTTGAAATTAATATACTCAATACAGAATGAGTATAAAATAATGTCTCTGATTTGACACACGACTGTCATACAACACTGCCCATTCTTCCTCTTCAAATTGTGTCTCCCTTGATGTGTAACATTACAAACAATTAATCACATTGTAGTTGCTTTATAAAGGTAGCTTGGGTTGTTCTGAGCTTCCTGCAACTAGATGGTTTTTGTAGAATCAGCACCTGCTGAGTGTGTCCAGTTTCTTTATGAGCCACATCTACAGGAATCAGAGTTGATGGAGAAGGGAGGATCCAGGAACAATGTGAGACACTGAGCTGGGAGGAAAACTGGACTGAAGTCTGTTTCCATTTTGTTCCATTGAAATTGTAGGGGGTGTGCTTTCACTGTGTGTTCACGTGAAGCCCAGCACAACAGGTCCTTGCAATATCTTTAGGCTCTAGGCACTATCTGAATATATGTAACAATGTTTTCATGATTTCTGTAATCTGACTGGTAATGTGATGGTATTTCTTTTCAGCTCCAGAACAACTTGGCTCAAGCAAGACTCAGTTTTGAAGCAGTGGTAGTACCTGGCTCTGCTTTCTTCCACTGAGTTCAAACCCACAAACAAGGTATTTTCTTCTTCATAGAAAAAGGCATCTCCACTGTGTTCTCCAAGTGCTTCCTATTACACATAGGTGCTTTTTTTTCCAAATATACTCTTTCTTCCTTTGGGAAGCAGGTTTGAATGAGAGGGGAGTTAGGTCTGGGTAATGGACTTAAGCATGTTCATATACAGAGTGTTAGGAAGTGAGATGAAAGACAACTTAAGGTCTGAACGAGGTGAAACTTGTGGTAATTGTTCCCTTTCTTCTTCTCTTGGTTTTGTTTGCAAGTTTTCTTTACAGCAAAAGGGAAAGGCTATAACTGCCTTCCCACACAGGCTCTGAATAATGTGTGTGTTAAATATTGCCTCAACACTGAGTTATGATGATGACAATAAAATTCAGGGGCTTCAACAAAACCGCAGCTGAGACAGAAACTTGCTCTCATTTTACTTACAGTGTGGATTTTACTGGTTACATTACCCTGTGAGCAATAATCCTAACGTGACCGGAGAAGGACAGATCAGAATTTGAAGACATTTATCTTGGACCTGATGTGTCCATGGGCCATTTCCCTCCAGAGCAGTCCAACCAGTCCCTGAGCTCTGTCTGGCAGGGTGAGCTGCCTCAGAGCCCACAGTGTCCCTGTCACCAGAAGCACTCCTGCAGTATGCAAAACACCTCAGCATTGCTTGGATGGTTGAGGCACGCTGTCCTTCAGTGTCACCAGAAACTCTTTGGTTATATAGTTGCAGAAAAAAAGCATTTCTTTGAAAGCTTGAAAAGTCTCTTTGGCTGGACTAAAGGCATTTTCTTGTAGTACCAGCTGTTACTTGAGTATTGTTCATTATAACACAGTGAGTAATGAGAGTGAAGCTTTAAAGCATGAGCTGTGTTGACAGAAGTGAGCTACACAATGATGTGAAATAGCAGACCAGAGCAGTAATAAGAATCTAATACAGCAAATGTTTCGTGCTTTAGTCTGATGGCAAATTTAGTCAAGACTACAGGTTAAAAATGTCAACTTTTCAGCAGTTTGGTTTTGGTATACATGACTAGTGAACTTCCTGTTTTCAGGGAAGCAATTCTCTGTAATTTAGGAATTGAGTCAGACTAAAGAGAATTGGAATAATGTAGTGAGTTATTAAACAGCTGACTGTAAATATCAGAGCCAGCTGGTAGAGTGCAGGAGCTGGTTGTGCAGAAATAAGTCAGCTGTGCTAAGGTACAGGATTCACATCCTGGGTTTTTTGCTGATTTTTAGTCTTTTACAAGCTCTGAAACGGTGACATTTGAAATGGAATAGAACCTGTCTAAATATGACTTGTAGGAGGTCAGGTCATTAAAGTTACATGTTTGACAACTTGTGGAAATCGAGCACCTCCTTAAAGCAGAGCAGCCCTCTCACTGAGCAGCTTCATGTGTGTCATTTCAGTCCCAGTTCTGAATAATTCCTGATGCAGGTTGAATTGAAAAAGAGGAGAGCTGGAATTAGCTATCAAAGGCGCACCTTCTCTTTATGTTAAAACTTGAAGCTGTATGTGTGTCAGTTTGAGTTCAAAAGAAGCTGTTTCTTCAGAAGTTGGTAAAATGTGCTTTATATTACTGTATTTAAGAAGTCACATATGACATCCATCATGGTGATTTCTGAACACATTCTGCGTAAGACTTGAAAATGAGGATTTACTCTTGTCTTAAGGCTTTGGGTGATAAATTTGTAAGTGTTTCACTAAGCTGTTAAGGAGAAAGGACTTTCAAAATAACACTTGTCTTAAATTTTCAGACATGTGGGTTCTAAGTGACACTCACAGTAGCTATTACTGACAGATGTGAACAAGAAAAATGTGATGGAGCAAAGAAAAAGTATTTAGTGTATGAGTAGATTGTTGTGGAATGTTTTCTGCCTTGGAGCTTCTCCCATGTTTTGAGTACTTTAGAAACAGTGAAAGGCAGAAAAACTGCTGTTCACAATCTCTGTTAAAAGGGAACTGACAGAAGTTTTGGAACGTGCTCTTTCATTATTAGTGTTCTCATAATTACACTATTTCTATGGATTTAGTTTTTTCTGGAGTACAAGATGCTTAAAAGTGAGTTTAGTCAGAATTCTTCCTGGCTGTAAAATGTCTTAGCTGCACTTTGCTACTGCCTTGAAGACTTTGAGCTGAGATTTTCAACTGTTAAGGCAAACTTGGCTGGATGTGACTGGTGTGAAATGTTCCCTCCTGGTATCTCAGTGTGGAGCCGTTTAACCTTTTTGGAGATAGGTTAGCTGTACAAACACGGCAATGTTTTTATTTAGGCTTTCAGTAACAATATTCAGGTGGTTTTTTTCTGCCATATTATCTTGCATCAGTGAATCGTTATCTCTGCTAAGCTCTTGTAGAATCTACAGCTAGTAATATAGGAAAAAAAGTCTAAATGCCATAAACAATTCTTGCTTTGGAGCATAAATTACCCACTGATCTGTGGTTTAGAATGGTGCATTATGGTTCTGTGAGAATGTTTTTCTTTCTGGCCCTTTGGCAGCATAAACTGACCTTGATTGCTCCTCTGATCTCTTAACTCCTGTGGTTGCTTTGTTTCACTGAGTGGTTTGAAACTTCCCCACACCTTCCTGCTGTTTTGGAGGTTCATTTTCTTGAGCTGATTTGAAAAAAATCTATTTGTAAAACAGTAGAATAGCTCAGAGAAGAGTGCCCTTGTGAGGGCTGTACGTGCTGTCTGGTATCAGGGCACGTGTTCTGTTGTGGGTTATTTCTGTGCTTTTGCTGTGAGATAAGGATTCAGTATAGATGCATTATTGTTTCCTTCTGGTTTTACATTTGTTTATCAAATCTCCCCAGAACTATTAATTGGCACCCGAGAATTGCCTTTTTAGGTTTCCTCTGATATTTGGAAAAGGTGTGGCAGCCTGTGATGAAGAAAAGCAGAGAAACTTTTGGATAGATAAGAACATAAACACACAAGAGCATGTGCATTTTCTTCTAGAGTAATTGATTGTTAAAGTCACCTCTATGTTCTGCCACACAGAGATGGTCAGCAGTCAGCCTGTCCCCATAGCAGACAGTGGGAAAAGGAAAAAGAAAAAAAGAACCAGAGCCACAGATCGGGTCCCTGGGAAGTTTGAAGGTTGGTGACAATTTAAAAGCTTTTAATTGTTATGGTCTGCTTTGCTTCTGCTGTTTTTTTCAGTTTTCTTAGCTAAACATTGCTTTTTTGGTAGGAGCAGTGCTGATGTCAAAATGTTTACACTGAATAGATGTGAGGATAAACACTGTGAAGCTTTGTAAGTAAAATATAGTTCAGTGAGAAAACTGAGTGGTATAAAACTTCTTAGTGGGCAACTGCAAATAAAGCTGGTAGTAGCCTTCTAGGTTTAAATGCTCAAGTTTGTTATGCTTAAAACACCATCTCTGCAAGTAGATTATCTATGGTAGGCATTTTCTGAGCAAGGAGTGAATTGTTTTCCACCTGAAAAAATTGTTCCTGAGTTTTACACAAAGACACAGGGAAGGTGGCTGAGGTCCTAGATATTGCTGAGATATAAAACATTCCTAGTGTGAACAAATGTGTAGTTTTGATGCTGTAATGAAGTTTAATTTTTCTGGAACTTGAAAGAGGGAGGTGAAAACTGAAGCATAGTTAAGACTGGCATGTCTGCTTTAATCTTGCATAAATCTGAGGGATGCTTATCAGATAAAGAGCTTGTCTTGTTACTCACTAAAGTAACTTTCAAAATTCACTTTGATGGATGTGTCCTTTCTTCTGGATTTCTTTGACAGACTTGTACAAGCTGACTGCTGAGCTGCTTGGTGAGGGAGCATATGCTAAAGTTCAGGGTGCTGTCAGTCTCCAAACTGGGAAAGAATATGCAGTGAAAGTAAGTATAGAGTAAAAGCAGCATCACTTCTGTCTGTGATGTGTCTTCTCCCTCTGAGTATCTCAGGGAAAACCTGCAATAGAGTGGGTGATAGCAAAACCTTCTAGGAAATTTCTGATGCTTGAAATGAGTCTTTTTTACAAGTTTTGAGAAAACCTGTCATCTTAAGTGTTGTGCATCCAGAGTGAACTGGTGTATCAGCTGCAGGTAGAAGTCACAAGAAGTAAATCACTGTGATGGTTGGATCTTAAGCTTTCCCCTGATGCCCTGGTTTGGTGGTAGTCCTACCTTTGTCTCTTCTTGTGAAAGAAGAGGCTGAGTCATCATACACCTTGGCCTACCAAATAGTGCAAGGTTTTGGGTGCTGCTCCGAGTTCAGAGAGCATCAGGCACTGCCAGTGGTTCATGGAAAGCTGTCTCTATTTTTTGATAGAGGCCAACTTTCTGTGATGTCATTGTAAAGTGTTAGGGCTCATTTACAGATCTGTTGTTATCCTGAGTCCCCCATTTCATTACAAACTCAAAATTGCAATAGGGAAGCTTTATGTTTGATCCTATTCAAAAATAGGCACAAAATTTTAAGCCCCTTTAGAAATGTAGTTCTATAGCTGCTGGAATTTTGTCTGTACTTTGTAAAATTGTTGAAGTTGAAAGTTTGAAATAAACAAAGCTCTGCATTAGGAATTTGATGTGACTAGATACTGAGTCCCGTGTAGTACTGGTCAATGGTTGCCTGTTCTGCACCAGAGAACTCAGGCTGCAGAAATAAGAAACCAGTCCTGGATACAGATGGTGGTGATGTTTTGGTAATGTCATGAGCTTTCAGTTTATGCAGCAATCATTCAGGCTCAGCCTCTGTGGAAAGCTCTTGTTCTTGTCCTCTTTCAAGCCTGAGGACTGTGTGAAGGAAGGTGACTTCTAATGGCTCTGAGATGAAATGGATGTGTTCTTTAGGTTCTATTATTAGGTCTCTATAAAGTTTACCCTATGAACTAAACTCTCATTTTCTGGTGAATTTGGTACTTTGTGCTTAAATGTCCATAAGGACAAATCTCTTCTTTTTGACTGTTAAGTGTCTGATGTGACTCAAATCTATTTTTAGTAGAACTCAAGAGGATATCCTGTTCTGCACATTGCAAAGTTAAAATGATGCAAGAAAAAGCTTGTGGTAACTGGTCACTGGCTGTGTAACATGTGGATTTAGTTCCTTTCTTCTCTTCCTGCCCTAATTTCTCTTGTCCTCTGAATGCCTTCCAGAGCTCTGCTGACACTGCTCTGCTCTGTAAACAAATGCCAGATGAGAAATTAATCAAACAAACAAAGGTGGAGTGTTTTTCTCTAGTGGTCATGCCCTAGATTCAAACCTTGGAACAGTTATCTAATTCCAGAGCTACATGCAATAGTTTCTGCAGTAATTTTTCAAATATGAGGTCTTAACTCTTTTTCACAGATCATTGAAAAAAATGCTGGACATAGCCGGAGTCGGGTTTTTCGTGAAATAGAAACTCTGTACCAGTGTCAGGGTAACAAGTAAGTATAGTCTTGTCTTTGTTTGTTCAAGTGTTTTGATTATTTGTTTTCAAATTTTTATGTGTGGTAAGTTTAGAAGGTTTGCAGTAGCCTCCTTAAAACCAGTTGAAATTTAGACTTGACCTATTCAGAGTAAGGATTTCCCCTTCCTTACCTCTGAAATTTAGGGGAACTATTTACAGATAAAAGGTACATCACACAATTAGCAGCCAGGTCAGTGTAACTTGATTGTGCTTCAATGATGCATGGCTCTTGTCCAGATGAGAAACTAACATTTTGACACTCTCCCCTGTGATTTCACCATCAGCAAAAGCTGACCTGATACCAGCTGCTGTGGAAAGGAAGTCTTATCATTCCTTTCCCTGACGTGTGGTTTGTCCTCCTCCTCGTGTCAGCCTTCCTACTTTTGCAGGAAGCTACTACTTTTTGGAACTCTTAGATCAGCAGAAAGCTAATTTAGTTCTCATTTGGATGTGTGCTGACTTCATGTGGCCACAGGATGAAGCAACTGTAAAGCTGCTGATGATGTCTGAGGGGGAAGAAAAGCAGTGCAGGCACTGGCAGCATGCTCTGGGAGCTCTGTGATGGGTTTGAGCCCATTCTGAAGTTACTTTTAGATGTGTCTGTTAATCTAAAATGTATATACAACAGCTGTTATATATATTGCCATTGTGCAGCTTATATTGACCCTTTTCAAACAAATACTTAATAAAACATGCAGAAATATTTTTAAAACCAACTTGTTTACCAAACCCATGGGCTTATGTTGTGCTGTAGAGGAGCAGACCATGTCTTTCTTTTCTGTGATTAGGAGCATATGGTCATCCAGTACACAACTGATGAAAAACTCAAGCTCTCGGGACCACATGCAGAATTTGGGGGTTTGAGTGTACCATTAAATGTAAAAAGTTACGACTTACACTTTTGACATTCTCGAAGCAACCTGGGGTGTTTGTGCTGCTAAGAATTTACATGAGCTAAACAGGAGTTAGTCTAAAAATGGCAACTAAGGAGCTGGATGTGATATCCTGCTGACAGATGCCTGTCTCCTTTGAGCCCTGTGTGTTTTGCTTTGTGATTTCCAGAGAGAAAGAATGCCAATTTAATTATTTTTTCTTTATTTCTGCCTTCAGCGCAAATGCAATGTTTTAAATTATTAAATATAACCCACTACCAGATATCTTCCTGTCAATTGAGCAGTAGCAGAGCTCTCACAATCCTGTCTGACTGTGGTGTTTGGCCTGTTTCCCATGCTTAAATTTCAGTGTCAGTTGGAAATGTGGTTTTAATGCCACAGGCAACCAAAGCAACTTGTTTAACTAGAACTTGTATTTTTGGTTGCTTCTGGCACTTCCTAGTTATCCATGCTTAAACTCTTCATTGCTGTGTGTACACTCCATGCTTGTTCATTTCCCTTCTTTTTTGTTTCTTTTTTTAAAGGAACATTTTGGAGCTAATAGAATTTTTTGAAGATGATACAAGATACTACCTGGTCTTTGAGAAGCTGCGAGGAGGTATTGTGCAGAAACTGTGCCTTTGCTCACTGAATCATTTTGGCTCCTGTTTGCCTCTGTTTTAAAGTAGTAATTGAAGAACTCACTTTAAATGCTTGAGAATTTCAAGACAAGAAGTAGAGGAAATATTAAAAAAAGCTTGAAGTATGGTTATTCTTGAGTATTGGTGGGTTTGGTCATGCATTTGCAATCCCTTTCTGTAGCTGAGCGATGGAAATGTCAGCTCTGTTAAAGTGGAAGGTTTGAAATACAGTCAGTAGGTCACAGTACCTTCAGGCAAGGGGAGACACACAGGATGTCAGGTGTTATGCATGATCTTAGTGCAGCATCTGTATGCTCTGGCAGAGTTTTCCCTTGGTGTAGCATTGACTTCATTTCCTGAAACTCATGGAACTCTGTTATGAAAATCATCTTTCCTGTGCCTGGGGTTGCTGTAATTGAGAACCAGTTGTACTTGTGGGTGTTTGAGAACCCATCAAGTGAGCCTGAGTGGTCACTGGGCTCCAGCACTTCCCACTCACCTGGGGAATGAGAAAGCTGCAGCAAGCACTTTGTGGACTTTCTCACATTTGTCTGCATTGAGTATAATTACAGGACTCACTAATTGCATGGCTGTGCAAAACTGTGAGCTAATGTGGCCAACCCTTCAAAGGAAAACTGAGCTTCTGGAGTATCCTGCTTCCCAGAGAGAATAATCTATTGTCTAGTCAGGAAGGTTTCCAGGAGCAAACTGTATGTGCAAGAAATACAAATCCTTTCCACACAAATGCAGAACTATTTTTAAAAGAGATGGATGTGTATTTTTCTTGAGTAAAAGCTTTTGTTTAACTTTTCTCAAAATTACTGCATCTTTTCATTGTGTTTTCCCATAACACTTTGTCTTAATGCACAGACTTCTCTGACAAATTAGCTGTAATAGGGCTTGATTGAGATGAATCTGCATTTGTCTTTTTTCTCATTTCCCATTCTTCCATTAGTTAACCCTCTTCTTTGTGAGTATGTGGTTGTCAGTGTACCTGCATGGCTGCTGAGAGGATAATAATGCTACTCCTGCCCCCTTAGCTACTGTTTTTACAGGGTCAGCTGGGGCTGAGGCTAGTTTTCTCTTTAAAAAAACCCCAGTATTTGAAGTGTTAGGTGTGTGGGGTTCAGGAAAGAATTAATGGGAGTTAGGGGTCAGATCTGATGAACTGCAGATTCTGATGTTAGTGGCATAGCTGGCAAGAATGAGAAGATTAATCTTCAATGCAAGCCTTCCTTCAGTAACACCAGTCTCAGAGGCTGCTGTTACAGTGTTGGAGCATAATTTGGGCTTTCTGCTTTCAACTTTGCCTTCTGGTAGCTGTGGTAACTGAAGGAGCTCTGCTCCCATATTATCTGGGTTCAGTTCACTGTGATGTGCAGAACCCCTTTAGTATCCTTGTCTGACAGCATTTTATAATTGAAAGAGTTAAGATCCAGCTGATTATATTGAAATTGCATGATTAAGAGTATTTTCCTCTTTTCTTTTCCCCTCTGAAATGCATTTTGAGAGGTGTTATATGATGCTTTCTCTCTGATGAGTACTGGAGAGGTAGGAACAACTGGGGCAGGAGTGCCCTGCTATTCCTTCTTCTGAGAATTCTCTGTGTGGGCTGAATATAAAGTCAGTGGAGTATGTTTTCATTGATACTGATATAATTTTTATTTGAGAGAGTTTGAACATCAGCTCTATTCAGAAACGTAATTTCAAATAAAACTGCTGAGTGAAATGAGCACTTCAGGTGGCTCAGTATTGTTTCCTGCAAAGTGTGGGGTCTATTCTACAGCGATGGAAACACTGAAGAACTGTTACTGCTTTCTAAAGGTTCAGAGAACACCTATACCAAGAAACCTCTTTGAAATTTGTGCACTCAAGAAATCTGTAGCAAACTGGAAGGTGTTGGTTTTGACAAGGGAAAATGTCTGTGTTTGAAATCTAATAACCTGGTCCAAAGTGGCCTTCCTCTGCTCATCAGACACAGCATGGCTGTGCATATCTGAGCAGTCTTTTGTCCATCTCTCTTCTTTTTAAATGTTCTTCCTCTTCCCTCTCTGAATGCTCACTGGGGAGGAGTGGCAATAGCATTGATGGTATAAGAATAGGAATTACCCAGTAGGAGATTTCCTTCCACATCTAGAACTGAAGAATAAAAGTGAAATCACCTGAGACAGAAAATGTTGAGTGTACTGGGGCTAATAACAAATGGCAGTTACTTCTTGAATTTCTTTGCCTGATTGCTTTTACAAATACACCTCTCTGAATAAGAAAATAGAAGGCAATAGTAAGGCTACTTAGGGGGCTTGGATCTCTGTGGACTATATGTAATTGGTTTTTTTAAAGACATTTTTAATCTTTTGAGAGGTTTGATTGAATTCACTTTAAGAAAATGAGAAATCAAACCTCCCTTTATTCTTTGTTAAAGGGATACCAGTGAGGCTCTGCCTGCAAGCTGCCATCCCTTCAGTATGTTTTAATTTAGAGGTCTTTTGTCAGATTTTATATCTGTGAGCAAATTTTGCTTTAAGTCAGTGTAGAAGGCTTGCCTTGATGCCAGTGGGAAATTTAATGTGTATTTAAAGGTCAAATCTCTTTTTACTTTGATGGTGTTGAGGCATAGAATGTGTATCCTTGACTTTCAGTGGTGCCATTATGGAAAATGAGGAGAGTTTGAGCATGACCACCCATGACCTAGGGTAGGTTGGGTTTTGCTGAAGTGTTTATGCATCTCCTTAGCTATGTTTGAGTTTTATTGGTAGTATTGGCAAATCTCTGTCACAGTGTGTGGAAAACAGACCAGTCATGTCCTGGGGCAGTAAAAAGTGATTGCCTCTCATGCTGTGCTTAAACTAGAGAGCTGCACTGTTTGAAAATTATGTTCTAGCACACTTAAGTGTTGAAGCTGCTCAGTTGTGCCTTTTTCTTCTTAGTCATTCCCCTCTTTGCTCCACAGAAATTGCCTGCTGTGAAAGGCTGTTATAAACTGTGAAAATGAGGTTATGGATTCATGATACTTGGAACTAGTTCAGCATTCATACTGAGGTTTTCCCTTTCACCTGTTACCCTGACAGGTTCAATCCTGGCCCACATACAAAAGAGGAAGCACTTCAATGAACGAGAAGCAAGCAAAGTGGTGAGAGACATTGCCTCTGCTCTGGATTTTCTTCACACAAAAGGTGAGAGAAGGCTGCCTCCATCTTTATTAGTTGATACTGTACACTGAGGTTGTGAAGCACATTTATCTGTAAGCAGCCAGCTTTTGCTAGTGTTTCCATTTACAGCAATGCCAGATGGCTTAAGCTGCTTTCCTCTATGATACTATTTTCATATTGTAGTATTTTAAATAATTGGGTGTTTTAAGATGGTACAGGCTTTTCAAGAAGAAAACTTAAATCAGCATTCAGGGAGAGTTAACATTATAATTGAGTCTTTTCCTGCTACAGAAGCCACCATATAAAAGTTACTCAAAAGGGAGCTAATATAATTGTAATTTCCTCTTCCTTCAGGTCAACAAAGTTACTTTTTTGTAATTACTGAGAATTTCTGCTGGTTACAAGACCTGTTGGTTTGCAGTAGCTTTTGGCCCCCACATTTAGACTCTCGCTGTTAAATTGAGAGGCTTAAGTGAACCATAGTCTTTATTTGAAGGCGTCCTTATTTCGTTTGGAATTTGCTTAGATTTAAAGCAGTTATTTTTGTAGAGATTTTTTTTTTATGTTAGTGTTTTTCTGCTGCTTTTTTTACTTGGGAATACTTTGGTTTAAACTCCAAAATTTCTGTGCATTATGGTCATCCCAGAGTATATTTTTGGGTTGAAAGTGATGGATACTTTTGAAGTATCCATGTCATGATTATGTGGCCTTGCACCTTCAGTTACTGTTACAGTGACTACCTCTGAATAGAATGGCATGTAATTGGAGACTGTTTATTGGTTATTCAGATACATTTTTTCTCTTCCTTTCTGCCATTCTGATTAGCCTGGTCTCAGCAGTGTTGCATTTGCTGCCTAAATTGCTTAGTACTGGCCCTGGTTCAATAAATGTCTAGTTGTAGTCTGTACTTTTAAGTCACAGGGCTGTTTATATACTGAGTTGGAATCACAGCACTGGTGCCTCAACAGGTTGAACCCATTGAAAAGAAGATTGTAGCAGTACATAGGGATGAAAGTGATAAATGTGAGGAATGTGGATCTTGTCCCATGTTGTGACTGTTACAAGAAAATAATTTGAATGTGAAACCAAACTTAGTTTGTATTAAGAGTTTTTGTAATCTTCACAACCTATGTGGTAACTCAACTTTAAATCTTCAGAGAAGGTACTTCTTGAATATCTGTGTTTAGAAGGTTTTGACTTTGAGATATGGAACATAAAAGAAACGGGAAACGTAGGCTGAATATGTGGAAAAATTATTTTTTGATGTGCAGGGCTATAGTGGGTTTTTTAACAGCTGAAAGTCCAGGTACCCCATTCAGGTGGTTTAACATCAACTCAGCTAATACCTTTCTGTAGTTCTCTCTCAGCTTTTAGTTTAAATTCCCCTTTCTCCAAATGAGAGGAGGGTGATTGATTGAAATGGCTGTAGAGCAGCAATCTGCTTTCTTGTTGTTTGCTGTGAACTGGGACAATGGGGACATGGCTTGCAGAATCAGCTACAGCAACATCCATTCCCTTTTCATTTTGTTGTTCTCTTTATGGTTCTTCCGTGTGACATTAAAATAATTAGTAAGTAGGATACAGAGCACTAAAGTACACAGGAAATTAAAGCAGTTTTATTGCACAGCTTAATGGTGAAGTGCTGTAGCTAAATGCTTTTAAAAAACTTTGAATGAGGACAACTAATTCTTTTGCCAGGAGTAGTTTAAAACTCAGCTGGATGATAATCCTGCCTTACACCCACTTGGGATGTGTGTGCTTTATTGCTAATAATCTACTGGAGGGGTGTTTAAAGGCAGTTGTTTTCTCAGTGCAACTGCAAAATCAAATGTTACATAATCAGACATTTGAATTGAAACAATAATACAAAAAGACACTGTTGGCTTTCCTATTGCAAGCCAAGCCAACTGTTGGGAGTTTGGTCAGCCTTGTAAATGTCAGCACAGGCCACCTTGCTGGGGTCACTGTGCCATCTTTTGTGCCAGAGCCATGTGCACTGTGTCAGTGTGAACACTGATTCCTTTACATCGGGGCTCTGCTGTTATGTTCTGTTTTAACATGTCTTGTGGAGTGTGCTGAAGAAAAGACATTAAAAACTCCCTTGCCTAGAGTTTGGTGGGATTTTCCTTCCTGCATTCTGAAGTAGTATCAGGTGTCCTTGGAGTGTAAGTTTCTAAATCAAGGCTAGCTTCCAATTAAATTACAGCCAAGTTGCTCATTTGATTTGATTTTTTTTGCTTCTCATTTTCTACCTTCCAATTGAGTTTGATCATATTAAAGGGAGAACTTCCAGAAATTGTGTTTTTAGGCATTTGAAGAACTTCTTTGACAGCAGAGAACCACCTTCCATGTGGATTACACAGATAACTTTGTGCTTCCCTGTTAGGTTTGCCTGTTCTGATAGTTGAATGAAGAAGCCCTTTTGTTGTTTTCCTTTAGTTTTTCTTCTGTATCCCTAACTGAGTCTTTAATTTTTCATTTGCTTCAGCAATGAGTATGTACCTCAAAGGGATATTTTCCTCTGGGAACTCAGGGGATTTTTGGCAGGGGAGAGTGCCTCAAGTACTCTCTGTGCTGGTAGGAGTTCAGCAAGCCAGTTGATCCATCTGGAAAGAACTTTACTGTAAACAGCACAAAAATAATTTCATTAAACTGTGAAAAGAATTAAACTTTCCTAAAGGTTAGTTATCGCAGTAAGCCGGTTTTAAGGAACGTAATTAATTTGGGCTAACAAAAAGTTCTGTTGTTAGCAGGTTCTTATTTGCTTGACAGATTCTCCTGTACAGTTAAGGAGGATAAAGGTATAGTAGGATGCAACAGTGACTTTTAACAGTTACACTTTACAATTAAATGATTATATTTAAGAGGGGCAGGTGTGTGTAGCATGCTCAGACCTAGAATATTTCCCAGGCCACCTTCTAATAAAGAGAAGTTATGAGAAATAAACTAAGGGAGTATCCTTTCTAATGAACATTTGTACTCTCTGCTCAGGTATTGCTCACAGGGACCTGAAGCCTGAAAACATCCTGTGTGAATCTCCAGAAAAGGTGCTGCTCTGGTCTCTTAACCTTCTGAACTGTATTTTTTTAACTTGGCTCCCAAAAACAGTCCTTGTGTTTTTTCTCTCCTTGAAAACTTTTGAACCCATTAGTGAACTTCAACTAAATTTAACAGAACTGAAGCTTAAAAGAGACTAAATTCTTCTTTGAGCTGTGAAAATGTGTACATCTGGCTAAGAGAGAAAAAGCCAACTGGCCTAAGAGAGGGCACGGCAATGACACCCTAGTGCCTCATCTGTTCTGAGCCAGTACCCAGATGGACAAGCAGCATTTAGAGGCCAGCTGGTCACATTATATGACCAAAGTGCCCTGAGGTACTGGCACTTGCCTAACCAAATAAAAGAACAATGTAGCAGGATCAGATGCTGGTGGTTTGGGTGCCACTGGGGCAGGGCGGGTAAATGCAAGGACTGGAAGGTGGCTGGAAGAGACTGGGTCTCACTAGGGACTCTTGTTCTGTCCTGGGGTTTTCTACTTCACATGTACACATATTCGTATATTTTGCATTAATCCCAGTCTTCCTGACCTCTTATTTTTTTTAGATATCACCAGTAAAAATATGTGACTTTGATCTTGGCAGTGGGGTGAAGCTGAACAGTGCCTGTACTCCGATAACTACTCCTGAATTAACGACGCCGGTGAGAGACCTATTGTGGCTTTGTGCTTTTTTTGTTCTACTATAAACCAATTTTTCTTACCTCCAGAGGAGACCTTCCAAAGAGCTTACTGCCATTACACCCAGTGCTGGATAGTTCATTTCAAGCAAGTGTGTGTGTGATAAATACTGTCTTGCTTTCTCAGTCACAGAACAAACACGGAAAAGCACAGGAGCTCACGGTGTTAATTCTCCTGTTGGCCAGCAAGTGACACATAGGTCCTGCTTATCTCTTACACAATCAAATGGGGAAACTTTGTGCACATTTTTTGTGTGCTTATGGGCAGACTTTGAACCTTAGTTTTGTGTTCATTTCCCCATGTTTTGGTTCTGTAGCTAAGCCAATGAGCTAAGGAGAATGCAAAGCTCTGTAATCAGTGTGTGGCTTTATAATGCATATTCGTTTGAAAAACTGCAGTTCTATGCTTTTGCCATTTACTGTGAAAGAAAAATCTGACAGTGTTGTAGAAGTCTTACAGAATTCTATTTCCCTGATACACTTGTCTGATAACTAATGGATAAGATTTAAAAATCTGAAAGATGTAAATTAATATTTTGACCTTGGATTAAAGGCTCACAGTCACGTGGAACAGCTTATGGTGCTGCTGAAGAACTATAGGAACTTCAGTAGTCACTGATGCCTGATTTCTGCTTTTAGATGAAGCCACTTGGTATAAAGAGTGGAAAATTATAAACCTGAGTCTTGTTTTGATGTGACCCCCAGTTTGAAAACTTGCTTGAATTTGGTTTCTTAGTGTGGCTCTGCAGAATACATGGCACCTGAAGTGGTGGAAGTCTTCATGGAGGAGGCCACGTTCTATGACAAGAGGTGTGATCTGTGGAGCCTGGGAGTGATTCTGTACATCATGCTCAGTGGGTACCCCCCTTTCGTGGGCAACTGCGGCACGGACTGTGGCTGGGACAGAGGAGAAGTGTGCAGAGTTTGCCAGGTGAGTGTGCATGTCCTTGGCATGTGGGGAGTGCAGAATTCTCCTGTGAGCTTTGGGTGTAGAACTTGCTGTCATGTTAGCAGTGGAGGGCTGTGCCTGACCCTGGCAGGTAGCTGGGAGGATGATCTGTCACTGAGAAGTGAGGGTGGCAGTATAGAAGTTGAGTGATACCAGTTTCTAAAGTAAGGTTGGGCAAGTGCCTCTCCTTCCTCCTGTTGTGAGATCTCAGAGCATCTCCTCATCCTCTTCCTCACCCTGCCATCCTTCCTTGTTCTGTAATCCTTGATCTGGTTTATGGTAGTCACTGCAATTCCTCAGGTAAAAGTTGAGCCCTGGGAGGGTTGCCATGCAGGGCCTGAATTCTTTTTCTAAAAACTGAATATTTTAGCTGCCCTCTTAGGGGTGGAGGGAAGTGTTTTCAGTAGACAGTGTATTGTGTCCATCTTAGGATGCACTGAACCACTCTGTGGAGCTGCCTCTCACTCTCCACTGACTCCATAAGGAGACTGGATGGTTTCAGTTGTTGCCCTCCACATCAGGTGGATAAAAGTGAGTGAGAAGTCTCATCTGAGAAACCTTCTGGTTGCAGTGTATTTCAATTGAATCATTTTTCCTTTACTAGAACAAGCTTTTTGAGAGCATTCAGGAAGGCAAATACGAATTTCCGGACAAGGACTGGTCACATATTTCCTCTGAGGCCAAAGATCTCATCTCAAAGCTGCTGGTTTGTGATGCCAAGGAACGACTTAGTGCTGCTCAAGTTTTGCAACATTCATGGGTTCAAGGAGTATGTATCCCCCTTAATATAATTTTATGGGTTATTCTTCTTTCAAAGTGACAAACAAGCTGTTCCCTGTCTCTGAACTTTCTATTAGAGTCCTTGTGTGTTTTAGTGCTTGTCTCTTGATTAATTAAATGATGCACAGTGGCTTTATTTTTTCTGCGTGGTAAATATTTGGATGAATATGTCAGCCTTTAAGTGTTTGTTTTGTTTTGTTTAATTATTGCTTTGTGCATTTTAAATGGCTTTCTTGTGAATAGCAAGCACTGCAGTACACAAATTATTGTGTTAATACAGTAATGCAGAATGCTGGTAAATACGGTTATGAAAGAACAGCAGTGTCCTTTTTTGCTTCAGTTCCCAGTTCAGGAAAGAAGGAATAGACCTCTGGAGAGCTTCCAAAGCTGTAGTCTTATACCTGCAAGCTGTGAAATCTTCTTGTGAGGGGAGACAGATTGTGAAATATGCTTTGCAAACAGTGATTTGTAAGATCACAGTGAATTCGTTTACATGCAATATCTGTTAGTTGTAAAGATTTGGGGGAGTCACTTGGTTTTTGTCGCTCTTTGGAAAGCTTGGTTCCCAACTGCTAATATGTAACTAACTTTTCTTCACTGCTTCTTCTAGCAGGCTCCTGAAAGGGGATTGCCCACCCCTCAAGTTCTGCAAAGGTAGGGTTTATTTTCTTAACATCTGTAAACTTGGCCAAGAACAATTACTGAAAGGATGGGGGAGAGAGAGGAGCTGACAAATTAGGAGGTGACATCCCTGGCTGAGAATGGAACTTCATAAATGTGCAGCACTAATTTTGTTAAGAACATCAGAAATATTAAAGCTCTGAATTTTCTTTATGATCTAATATTGCTTGTTTGTGGGAAAAGCATTAGAGAGAATTCCTGCAGTGCAGTGTTAATCATAGACAGGAAATAATGATGGTTTTGTCAGCTTGCTGCCCAGGAGGGGGAGAAAAAGGCATAAAGGCGTGTGTTAGCCAAAGAGACTGCTTTCTGATGGGTGAATAATCACCATAAGCACTGACTTGGACTGACTTTCGTTGCAGTTGGTGGTACTCACAGTATCCATTTACTGTGAGGAGGGCAAGCCTCGTTGGAGGTGATTTGATGGGAGATTATGCCAGAGAGCCTGGCTCACACATCTGTTTCTATCTCCATGTCTGCTGCTGGTGATTCCAGGTGGTTCTCCCATCAGAAATGTATTTCCTTAAGCCAGAGGTGCAGTTGCAGTGGGACTGCAGTTCTCTGGAGAAGGACAGCGGTATGGCCCCATGTGCCTATCCTTTGAGAACAGGTAGAAATTAGGGATGACATCTCAGGTCGCTTCCTGGGTTTACATCAGAAGTCCTTGGCAGAAGGAGGAATAGTACTGTGGCTGTTGCCAAAATCCCAGAGTGTTTTTGTCGTGTATTGCTGATCCTCTGAGTGAGGACAGATGCAGATATTAACTGGTCATTTTGCCTGCTGCAGCAATGATTTGGTAGAAGAAATAAACATGCTTGGAAATAGATGCTCTGCTGTGAGGGCAAGTGGGTGAAGTGCCTGGATTGACACTGCTTCCTCCTTTTCTTTCCCTGACAGGAACAGCAGCACAAAGGACCTGACCCTGTTTGCTGCCGAGGCCATAGCCCTGAACCGGCAGCTGTCCCAGCACGAGAGCGAGCTGAGCGCGGAGCAGGAGAGCGCTGCCCACGCCGTGTGCTCCATGAAACTGTCCCCTCCCTCCAAATCCCGCCTGGCCAAGCGCAGGGCCATGGCACACGCCACCAAAACCAGTGACTTCCAGCCAGTTCCCCATAAAGCCTTCTAAAGCTCTTTCCTGCTGTGGGGGGCAGGATCAGTCTGTGTTCTTATTTGGATTTTTAATGCTGATAAAAGCTGCTCTGCTTCTGACACTTTGATTAGGAGCTTGCTCTTGTGATGTGACTTGTAACTTTAAGGGGACAGCTTTTTATGGGAGTGTTTTTTGCCTGTCAGATTTAGTGCATTAAGATAATTCAACTGATTTTTTTTAAACTGCAGATGATGAGTTTGCTGCTCTATTATCTGAGGTGATAAATCACTTAAGTTTTCCTCATTTTGTTCCTAGAAGAGCACAGTTAAAAATGCAAACTTGAAAACATCAGGAAAAACCCATACTTCGCCTAGCAGAGCATCAAGCCTGTCCCTGCCAATGGCTGCTCTCCTTTGATAGCACATTTTGAAGGTGCTGCTGTTATTGTCAGCAGTAGGGACTGTTCTCAACCAGTGCCCTCCTCCCTTGCTGTAGACTCAGGAATGAAGATGATGTCTGGGTGGATCTCTGTTTCCATTACATTCATTGGGCTTAAGTGGAATGAGGATGGTACTGTAATGGTGCAAGGATTGCTCGTGCTTCTAGAGATGGAGAGAGCTGTGTAGTTTTTTTTATGTTGTTGATAATTTGTGTCAGCATGTGGGGTGAAAACTGGGATGGGTGGGGTTTTTATCTGACATATCTTTGCCCTTAACTATAATGTACTCCATACCATCTCTTTTTTAATTTTCTGGCATTTAATGTCCATTTTGTCCCTTTGGAGCAGTTACATTCTTAAATCTGGTAACCACAGATGTAACAGACTGTTTATGTAACAGTTTTTATTTACTATTAAGTAGGGTTTTTATTATTAATGTCAGGTTTTATTATATTAATGCTGTCCTCAGCTAAACCTTCCTTTCTGTAAAACTGTATTTCTCCATGACCTTTTGTGTGTCCTACCTGGAGTTCCTAATGTGAACGGACAAACATCATTGAATTTTGGTGTGTGAATAATTTAGAAATGCCGAAAGCAGAGGTACAGCTGTACAAAAATGATGCTGCAGCCATTGAATTCTGCCTCCTGCAGTAATCTCAGGCTGGGTGTCTAGATTTTTGCTTCCAGTTTCAATACTGCAGTGCAACAGAGCCAAGAATAATTTGGAAGGGTTTTGGCTGAAAAGCTGAAGATTTTAAGTGACCAAAGGGAGGTCAA
This sequence comes from Aleadryas rufinucha, assembly GCA_013397815.1. Classification (NCBI taxonomy): domain Eukaryota; kingdom Metazoa; phylum Chordata; class Aves; order Passeriformes; genus Aleadryas; species Aleadryas rufinucha. Next base: position 220,653 of record VZTH01010895.1, read on the forward strand.
TGGAGAAGGACAACAGATGTTGAGCACTTTCTGAAACATAAGCTGTGAAAAATTGGGCCACTAAGATGCCCATGATGCACCTTAACTCATCAGCCCTTTCTGAAACCTTTTGCCAGGGCTTTGTGTGCAGGGGGGAGGAGGAGGCCCCCAGGTGCCAGCACAAAACCCTCCCAAGCAGAGTGAGAAGGAATAAAGTAGCAGATGCAATAAGCACTTGGAAATTGAAAGGTCAAAGCTGAATGTCTTTGCATGGCCTGCTCAGAGTGGTTTTACATTATCAGTAATATCAGTGCATACAGCTATTTTTATAAAACATGCTGTATTTTGTGACTAATATTAAAGTTGTTATTTAAAAGTTTTTATACGTCGTGCCGGCCGATGAATGATGAAATGTATTTTGCTTTTTTTAATTAAAATGCACTAAATTATGTATTTAACACATTTGGCAGTTGTTGTGGTTTTTTCCTCTTTATTTTTTGTGACACAGAAAAGAGAATTACTTCTTTGTGTGACATTGGATTTAAGACAGTTAAAGTCTCTGAGGACTAGGCATACCTCCCTCTTCTATTGATTTATTTTATTTATCAGTCTCTGATCTCGGATTTCTTTCTGGGAACTGAGGAAAGTGCCCCAAACAGGGAGGAGGTGCTAACTTAAGCCAGTTGTTCTGCTCTCGTGTGTAGTCTAGTTCTGAGTGTGTTTTGCAGAGTAATTTTTTAGTTTCTTTGGCGGTCCGTGGCTCTTGGGTGGGGAAGGTTGTTTTCCCTGAGGGGTGGGATGCAGCACTCCCCAGTGCTCTGTGCAGCTCATGCCTTGAGTGAAATCTGAGCAGAGCAGGAATCCCAAACCAGGTGCCAGGCCCTTTATTTGTACTTGCCTTTCTTTCAAAGGAAATCTGCCATATTCACATCAAATGCCTTCACTTGAACTGTGCTTTGAAATGATCTGCTTTTCCTTCCCTTTTTCCCCTGGGCAAGTGAGGTAGCAGAGAGCACAGGAGACCCTGTGGCAGGGGTACAGGAGTGATGTTTCAGTGGGGCCAAAGGTCTTGCATCTTCCTTTGCCTTGAAATGAGAAGTCAGATTCAGCTGATGATCCAACAGGTGCCTCTTTCCCTCTGATCTTTACCTTTCACTGAGAGTTCAGCTTTCTTCAGGTGTGTTGTCCCCAGAGGGCCTAATTTGGAAGGCCTTCATGATGCTTTTTTCATGTCAGTGAGGAAGAGGCTCTTGCTCCTAGGTGGGAAGTCACTAAATCAGGGACTCTGGTCTGTGCTTTTGAGGTAGTGCTGGGTTTGCTTGTGTCCCCTGCCAGTCTCTTGTTTGGCAGCCTGTGGGACATGACTGCTTCATCACTGAATCCCAATGCCTCCCGTTTGGGAAGGGCTGGATCTGTGCCATGTTTTTTCAGTTACATGTGATAAACCACACCAGGCAGCTTATGTGAGCTACCTGGCTTCTGGAAAATGATGGGAAAGTGTCTTCTTGGTGAGGAAATGGGGTTGGCAAGGAAAAAGGTGGCTTTTAAGAATTCGAAAAGATATTCTGACCAGCAAGGAGAGCATCAAAGCAGCTAAGCTGATCTTTAATGTTTTTTAGAAAATTCTGCTTTCCCTCCCCAAGGTTTTCCTGGGAGGTGAGTGAGCAAACCGAGGGAGAGCCGTCAGCATGATTTATGGGGAACTAATTTCAAACAAATGGCAACCAAGCAGCTCTAGTCTCAAAGCATCCCCTTCAGTCCCCTCGGGAGCCAATGTCACAGAATTTTCTGTAGGATTTTGCTGACCTTTATATGCAATATTCCACAAAGTGCACTCAGCCTTGTGCTTACCAGCGTGGTTTCTGCATTGTTGGTTGCATAAAAGGAAGCTCCTATTTTTCATTGTGTGGTAGTTTTTCTGCTCTCTCTTCCTTCCTCACATGTTTATTAAATCCTTTATCAGGGATGCAAAGATGCCTTTGTTGTTTGGAGGGCTGTGGGTGGGCTGGCTTTCAAGGTAGTGAGTAGCTTTGTTAATTTTCAAAACTAATAATTTTCTTCGGGCCACTCCACTGGCAGCAACAGGCTTTAAATTTGGCTTCCATGGAAACATACTGCCATGGTAACTGAAAGGCCTGACAACAAACCAACCTTCCTTCCTTCCTTCCTTCTTCCTTCCTTCCTTCCTTCCTTCTTCCTTCCTTCTTCCTTCCTGTTACCCCTGCCAAATTCCATCAGCACATTTTAAATTCTCCAACCATAGAAATTCACTTCTGTGGGAAGAGCAAAAAAGTTGTAAAACCAATGGTGCCATTTCACTGCCATTGTTTGGAAAAAAAAAGCTGTTTCAAGTCTGGAGGGAGATGTCACTGAGACACAAATTCCCTTCCAGTGTGGAAAAAAAAACCCCAACTCTAAAATACATGTTTCATCTTTAGATTGTTTTGTGGAGACTTGCTGTCATGGGCTTGTTCGGGAAATTGGGCTCTGCACCCAGCCCAACATCTGTAATACTGAGGAGGGTGAGAATTGACTCATCCAGTGGTTGTGAGCCACAGTACCAGTGTTGTGCTGGGTCCCTTCCAGCTGATTAATTTGACACCAGATTTTCTGTTGCTGCCTGTCACAGCTGCTTTCACACTGAGACTGGTTAGCAAAGTTTGGCAGGCTGACAAGCAGCCAGCCCCAGTTCAGCAACTTTGCTCTGATTCAGCCTGGAGTGGGAGGGAAGGGGGAATTAGGCCTCCTGAAATGTTTTGCTCAGCAAGAAGCAGGGCAAGGACAAAGACTCTGCAGGGCACAGGGTACAGAGGAGCTTGGAGTCAGATGCTTTATGTTTTTCTTTCTCTTCAACCCAGAACAAAGCTCACGACCTAACTGGCACCAGATCTGATAAGAGTCCTATGGCCAGTTCTGAGGCAACACTGTGTGTGTGTATGGGTGTGAATCTTACTTCCCTCACTGCTCCCTTGCCCAAAATCATCACCCTCAGGACCTGAGAGCTTTTCTTGTCAGCTGCCTGAAGAATTGTAATGCCTGCACCCAGCTCCAGGCTGCGTGTGGGGAAAGCAGAGCTGCCTCTTCTATTTCCTGCTCCTTTTTTCCTTCCCATGTTTCATCCTATTTTTCACCCTGATGTTCTTGCAGCAGCTCTAGATCCACTTGCTTAGCCGGGGAATGCTCCTGCTGTGGAATGAAGTGGAGAAACAATTCCTGGAGCTACATAGCTGTTTACTGGAGAGCTGTGCGGCTGGTCCTGCTTGTCACTAAGCTTTGCTGAGGGATTTTGTTGGTGACAGTAACAATCCAGGGACTTCTGGTGGCGGTGGATGAAGCAGATTGGCTTTCCTTCTCTAGCAGAGGAGTTGAGACAAGTGGTGCTGGAGAGGGGTGGGCAGGACAGGCTGCACTCAGCACAGCTTGGAAGATGCAGGAGTGGACTCCATTTGATAACTCACAAGTGAGTGTTGTGTTCTGTGTGACATTATCCATGGGGACATGCTGCTTTCAGAGAAAAACGTACATGGAAAACTTGTGTGGAGCAAATGCTTTCTGCGCTCATCCTAAGCTCCAAGCTCTGGTACAAAGCTTCCAACTGACTTCAGCAAGTGTTGCTCCCACACTGGCTGATTTCCTCTTAAGTTGATCTGTGTCATATCCTTGCTGCTCTACAGAGAACTCTTAACCTAGTTTGGGTATTTGCAAGCTGAGTTTACAGCAGTCTGTCTGCTAATTCTCTCCAAGCTAAGAGGAGTATGCCATCCAGAACTTCTTGTGTTTTGTGAAAGGATCATGTCATCCCCAGCTTGGGAAGGTCCTGTTTATCCCCCACATGTTCTTCCAGCAGCATCAGGATGCAGCTTTTCCTCATGACTGGCCTTAAACTGCCTCACAGTGCTATGATGCCCAGCAAAGCCATTTTTGGGGTGCTTCATCAGCACAGAGTGTATTCCCTCCCATCCCTACACCTGCTCTCAGATCCATTGCAATGCAGGATAGGGTGGCTGTAAAACTGCCCTGTTCTGAACAATTTACTTCAAGATTTACTTGAAACTGGAGCAGGCTCCCGCTCCTGCAGGAAATACCATGAGGGTCCTAAAGGTTTGACTACCCCACTTCTTTTCATTTTAGGTCTGAACAGCTTGGGCAGCTTTGAAGGCCTTCATCCCATTATTTTTCACCAAATGTGCTGCTGGAGCAGCTGATTTCCCCATGCAGTGGCATTGCAGGAAGCCAGCAGTGATATCTCTGCTGGTGGCATGAGCACAGTCCTGAGGCTTGGGCTGGAAATGCCAGAGCAGTCTGTCTGATCCTAACTGGAAACCTTGCTGGCATATCAATGAGCTCTGCTGCAGTCACAGGCTGCGATTGTGAATTTATAGGGGAAGTGATCAGATTAATTGAGCAGCAGTGGGAGTGTTCAATTACACTGGCTTCTGATTAATCACCCTTTGTTGAACCGTGTCAGCACACTTCCTACTGCCAAAAGCATTGCCCGAGGTGTGTGGAGCAGCAAGGCCTTTACTTTAATCAATGGCAAAGCCAAACACTCCTCGGCACCAACAGTTCCTCTCCTGCCTTGCTGAGTCTGTGTAGGAATTTACAAGTCTCAACCAAGTATCTGAAGCCATTTTACTTTTGACTCTAAAAAAACTGAGGTGATGAGGGAGATTAAGATGGCAACTTGGACTCGTCTCCTTGATATGGAGATATCAGCTATCATCAGTGTAACATTGCAAACACTGTCACCTGAGAGTGACCCTATGAGTATTGGTGTGCTTTCCTTCCACACACATTATCCCAAAGGATGGTGATTCTAGGGCGTCTCTGGGGAAGACACTAAGCTGCAACCGGACCTACTCTGAGAAGAGTTGCTCCATCTTCTCAAGCTGTTTCTCATGGCATCCCTTCCCTTCCTTACAGGGCGGGAAGTGATGTAAGCCCTCTAGCTCAATTTGTGTCAGGGCTACGTGCCTTTCCCACCTTCAAAGCCATGTCCAGGTGCCATGAAAAGTTTGGGCTGTTGTGAAGGTTCCATGAAAGGTTTGGGCTGTTGTGAAGGTTGGAGGAGAGCCCGAAGGGAACACCTGAACACATCTGTAGCCTCTCTACCCCTTAGTCCATGCAATAACCTCATCTTCCAGTGTAAGTATCTCTACTTTTCTAAATGTTACTCCTTGTAATCATGTTCCTCCTCACCCTTCTGTGTCCAGGTAAATACCCTGAGCCCTTTGGGTAGGAACCCCCCATTCTGGCTCCAGCTGTGTGCACAAAGGCAAGTCACTGCCTTACACACTGCCCTGATGCCTCCCTGCTCCACAGAAAGCTCTCACTTTACTGTGTTTTTTCTGGTATCTTGGTGTCTGCAGCCACTAACTTGCTACTGCATATCCAGTCCTTTCCTCCCCTCTGGGAACAATATTCCTGAGGTCAAGTTTTCACAGCACAAATTCCAATTGCTCCCTAAGAGCAGGGCTGTCTGCTGTTGACTTTCAGCTTTGTTACATTACTGGGGTGCTCTTTAATACCGTGCTTCTGATATTCGGGTCCTCTTCTAAATAAGGGCTCAGTATCATCACCAGATCTCACTGCCTGACTTCTCTTTCTGTCTGGGTCATCAGCTACAGTGATTTAATTGCTTGATGAATTCCATTGTTCCTGCTTTCTCCTCATTTGTTAGGTCCTGTCCTGTCAGCACGAGCACAGCATAAAAATTCTGGCTTCTGTGCAGATTCCTCTCAGGGGCTCACATCACTGAAGTTACTTTTACACAAAATGTATGTGTGACCAATCTCCTCACAAAAATATACACAAATCTATTTGTACAGTGTTTCTGGGTGAAAGGAAGAACCTGCCTGGGAACGAGTGTGTGGGTGGCAGCCCACTGCATAAGCAGTGCTGCTCTTTCAGGCTCTGCAGTAGCTGAAGGACGTGCTTTCCTGTCCTCCAGATTCAGGTTTTACCTTCCTAACATCACATGCCAATTAAAATAAGCAGATCCCTATAGCTTATGAAGTTTTATAACACTCAGTGCCTTTTGCTTTATCACAGAAAATAATATACAGCTGTAAGAAAAGTTAGAGATCTCATGTGTGTTTCCCTGTTTTTGTCACAATATTTGAGTATTTTTGCTTTGACAAGTCCAAATTCCTCCTCCTTTTGCTAACTAGTTGATATCTAAATCACACAGTCCTTGTTTATGCTTCAACTCACATCCTTCTCCTTGCCCATGTTGCTTCTGGAGTATGGACAGTTGTCCAGGCTCTTCTGTGCCATCCAGTCTGCATAGTGACTTCTCCAGGGGAGGACTTTGTCCGTACTCTGGAGGCATCTCCAGGTTACCAGCTCTGTTTTACCTCTCAGGTGGGGGAAATCTCTCACCAGAGGCTGTGTCCTTAGTCACCTCCCTCAGGAGTTAAGACTGACACCCTAGCTTTGCCCAATTTCATGCAGATCCCTGGCAATATGAGGATCCTCAGGGTCTTGACCACCCTGCTTAATTCTGTGCCTGAATCAAGAATTTTCTCTTTATAGGTCACACAAGAACAGATGCTGGGCAATCTCGACTCCTTCAGAGTTTTTGGTCCAGTTCGCAGCTTTGTTGTGGCACAAGCTGCCACATGTCAGCTCCTCTTGCCTTTGGCACATGTGAGGCAACCCTCTCCTCTGCCACGGGTGGTTAAGCCGCCCTGAATTACACAGTATTTATTGCACAATAAGAACACACACACGCCGACGATTACTGTGACTCCTCATGGTGAGTTGTTTCAATGCTTAAAGCCTGTGGCTGGATATGGAAGGTTTCCAACACCACCAGTTACTCACAAACTGCACACAAACAGATCCCTTACATTATGGTTTTGGAAATATACCCCCCTTGGGCTTCTTCATTATCAGTTCAAGACGGCAACGATACAGTCCTATATCTGAATTATGAATGCCAGCCTCTGTCTGCTGCTGTGCAGCCATTCAGCCTTGCTGGAGCTCCTTAGATGGGTTTAATCCCAAAATGAGTTTTGAGGAATGCTGCCAAACTTCTACAACAGCACCAAAGTCGATGCACTGCCCTCCCCTCCCTACTCTTGTAGCTTTTTATTATTTTTTATTTGTCGTGTGTTTTTTCTTCTGTTGAATAATTCAGCTAATAGGCTGGCACTGGAGAGCTTGAGAGCTGTTCCCTAATGAGGGAAGCAGCTTGCCAGCTTTTTATTTTTCCAGTCGTTTGACTGCAAACCCAACATTATTAACAAATCACCATGGAAGAGCCATGGCAATACAGAACAAAATGTTGTTGTCTTAACTTAAGCGGGCAAGGAGAAAAAATAAACAGAATAAAAGAAACCCAAGCCCTGCCTGGGAAAACAAAGTGTGAAAGTGAAGCGTGCGTGGAAGGAAGTGATGGTAATAGAAATCTCTTTGCAACCTCATTCTGTCTCAGTATCTGCAAGCAGGAAAGCTGTATGGGAGAAAGGATGTTAACTTGCTGAAGAGACCTAATTCAGAGGATGAGTGTAGGTGTAGCTGTTGGCAGCTCTGTTTCTTGCCATGTTTTAATGAATAAAAGTTTGTATAGAAAGCTTTTTTTCTTCCTTGGCCAACTTTATTATTTTTTAAAAAGCTGGATGATTTACAGTCCATGTGACAGAGATGGGATTTAAAAAAATAAGTATGTGATGCCTTCTTGCACATTGCTGAATCCCCTTTAAAATGGCATTGGCATCAATTTTTCTTGAGTTTGTTCAGATCAAGATCTACACTGACATATTTCAGATGAGCAGTTTAATCCGTGGTCCTCCCTGCATTTGTCCTTTCCTGGATGCCCAGGGTTCTGCAGCTCTGGGTGCCTGAGGAGTCCCAGTAGGGAGGACATGGGCAAGGTCCCACATCTCCTTTGCAGGACAGTAAGTGGGGAGCAGGCAGAAAGGCTGATGTGGTTCAAACAAGTCCTCCCTCAAGCCAGCAGCTTGTCTGACACCAGAACCCTCATCTCCAATTCCTGCCCAGAGAAATCCTGCAACTGAACTAAAATTACCCCGAGTGCTGCATTCGAGTTTGATGTTGTAAACATTGTGATGTTTCCTGCAGCGTGGGGAAGACACTCATCTGAGGTCCTGGGGTCAAATTCTCACCCGTGGATGCAGGATGAGATGCTTAATTTGATAAGAAGATTTTATCTCAAACACTGACCTAAAAATGTTCACCTAAAAACCTCACACATGGCAAGGTCCCAGTTATGCTGGGCACTGTGCAAACATGAGTCCAAGAGATTGTTCTGATCTCAGGAAGTGTGTTTTCTGATTTCTTTCCTGTTACGTTGCCAGCATTTGCACAAAATGCAGAACTCTGAGCTGAATGGCACAGCTGGGCAAAATTTGGCGCTTCTGAGTTGAGCTAACCTGGCTTGATTGGAAAATAAAATCCTGCTCATCTGGTCTGTAATTGCTATTAAAGGGTCCTTTGAAGATACCAGGCTGAGTTAAGTCAACCTTGCTATATGAACATCCAGGGAATTGCATCAAATTAGAGTGGTTAAAGATCTGACTTGTTGTGTTTGTTTGCACTCAAAGCCCAGAGAAGGGAAATTGAGATGAGCAAAAATGATGATGGTAAGGAAAAACAGGGGAAAACAGACAAAAAGAGTGATTGAGAGCTCATGGAGCATTGTTCAAAATGGACCCTCAGGGAATGCAAACTCACAATTGTTGCTTCTGGAAGACAGATCCCCTTTTGTTTGCATGGATGTATTGCTGAGCACGCTCCCTCTGCTTCTTGCTCGGTTATAATGTCTCCTGTTTCACATCAGTCTTGCTCCTATCTTAGTCCATCCTTCAGCTACTGGCGGCAGGAGATGAAATACCCTTTGCTTTGCCTGGCAGGGATGTGTGTGATGTGAAGCCAGATGGCTGCCAAGACGAGCATTTGAGAGTGTCTCCACATTATTAAATTGCAGCTGCTGTTTTTGCAAACAGAGGTGATGGGAGGGTTCCCAGCAGCAACCAGGAGCAGATGGACGAAGAGGGACATGTCTTGGTGGGGTGTGATTAGAATCCACTGGGATGGGGTGTGCTCAGTCCCACTCTGGGCATAAGCTTTCTGTGGGACAGTGGGATCATAGGAATGGGTTTATTCTGCCTGCCCATGAAGGTGGTGACCAGGAGCTTGCTTTGATGCACCAGTGTGATCCCACTGTAGCTGGCTGAAACCAAACTGATTTCTGTTGTTTCTTGCTGTTTTTTCTTTGTTTTCCTCTTACTTTTCCTCTGCTGCATTACCTTACTAAAAATACTTGTTATCATATCATTTACTGAGCTGCTTCCTCTGCTTGTTCTTGTTCCAGGCACAAACATCCATCTCTAAACACCTCTCTCCTCTGCCCAAATTAAGTCATTGCTTCAAAGCAGAACTCCATCTTTAGGGAACCTGTTATTCCACAGTCCTGACTTGCCTCCTCCTGCACTAACAGGAGATTTGTCCCTCAGGAGAGGGGTCTGGCTTGGTAATAGCTGAAGGGAAGGTTGGTAATGCCATCATCCTCTAAATTGGATGTTGGAACATCCTGGCTTCTTGCTGAGAATTAGAAGGGCTGTTTTGGGTCAAGCTGAATCCTGTGTAACTCTGGATCCTTTTTCAGCCAGAGGCCAGGAGGACATGCTGAAAGAAGACATGTAATTACTGCACTTTCCCTGCTGGTAACCCCCAGCCTTTGGCAATCAGCAGCTTAAGGACTTCAGGTGTGCTGTGCAGTCAGGAAGAGGCAGAGATGTTAGTCGCCTTTATGAAATTTAAAGAAGAATCTCCAGTTCCATGTTTCCCTCCTGTCTGATTCACCCATGGAACAACCATCCTGCAGTCTCATGGCTCAGAAGACAGGCTGAATTTTAGCTGATGTTGTTCTCGAATCAGGATGTTTCAGGGTGGGTCCTGTTGGTGATGAGTTTTGCTGTGTGCTGTCTGCTTAAGTTTTTAGTTGGCATGCCACCCTCTAGATCTGGATTGATAGCAGAGGTGTCAGAGTGTGGTGTTCTGGCTGGGAATCTTTCATGGAAAATCCTGCTCTCCAGCTAAAAGGAAACAACAACAAACAAAAGCCAGCTCAAGAGTCATTGTACAAGGACCCTTTGATGAAACTAAGTTAATGTAAAACAATGGAGCTTTGTTGATGATGTCATGAAAACTGTCTCAGTTCAGAGCAGGAGAGGATCACACTTGTCATTTTGGAAGCCTGTGGTGGTGACAGTGGCCTAAGGTGGTGCCTGACTGATGATCACTGTCATAGTTTAACCCCAGTGGGAAGCTCAGCCCCACACAGCTGCTCATCTCCCCCACATGGGATGGGAGAGAGAATTGGAAGAGTAAAAGTGAGGAAACTCATGGGTTGAGATAAAAACAGTTTAATAGGCAAAGGAAAAAAGCCATGAACAAAAGCAAAACAAAAAAAGGAATTAATTCACCACATCCCATGGGCAGGCAGGTGTTCAGCCACCCCCAGGAGAGCAGGGCTCCATCACATGCGATGGTAACTGGGAAAGGCAAACATCATCACCCCAAACACTCCCCTTCATTCTTCTTCCCCCAGCTGTATATGCTGAGCATGATGCATCAGCATGGTGTGGAAGGTCCCTCTGGTCACTTGGGGTCAGCTGTCCTGACTGTCGCCTCCCAACTTCTCCTGCACCCCCAGCCTTCTCACTGGTGGGGTGGTAGGGAAAGCAGAAAAAGCCTTGACTTAGTGTAAGCAGTGCTTGGCAACAATCAGTTAGCAACATTATTCTGGTATTAAATCCAAACCACAGCACTACACCAGCTACTTGGAAGAAAATTAACTCTATCCCAGCTAGAGGATAGAGTGTCCTGAAACCAGGACACCACCGAGATACCTGGATCCCTGGGAACATGCTTAAGGGATGATACCAGAGCTTTTGCATTAGGACATAACTCAGTTTTCCCTGTGTTTCTTCTACAAAAGAAGCCTTGTTTCTGGAATGGGATGGAGAATGAGCTGACAGGCAGTTTTGGATGGGGTAAGGTACCTTTTTGAAAGGAAGGTATGGAATTTGTACACTGTCCTTTCCCTAGGATGGCAATAGGCTCAGTTACACTGCACACAACAGCTGTGCATGGAGCCATCTGTGTTCTCTGTGTCTCTGAGATCGAGTCCAATTTGGTTCTATTTCCTCAAAAAGTGTATCCCCCATTTTAAAAGATTTTTTTTTTACATTAAGTTACAGCCACGTATGCAATTGCATGTTTTCCGTGCATGTGCTTGCACACACAGTCGCTCTAATTCTGAGCACAGCTATTCCCTATCTGTTGTGATCTGACTACAGCAAAAATTAAAATAAAGATTAGATTAGTTACCGTGGTAACAGCTACCCCCACTTCATATGACGCACAGATTCTGTGAAGCAAAGGAGCACATATCAATTTGCGCTCTTAATTTTTGGGACACTCAGGGCTCAGCTCTTCCCAGGAGGTCCTCTGATGACAGCAAGTGATATCTTGCCATTCCCAGCAGGCTTATCCTCTTCGACGTTTAGTTCATAAAAGCTTCAGAGATGCTGACACCATCTCTCGGTAGAAAAAACCTCATTTTCGTTTCAATTTATTTCTTAAAACAACAACAACAAAAAGAGCAGGAGGATGAGGAAAGAAGTCTGCTCTAGGGGATAGTGAGGCTGTGAGAGGTGTATTTGCCCCCTTGGGAAAGGGAACAGCCAGGATCTCACAGGGCATCAGTGAGGAGGCTGAGTGAGCTCTGTGGCTGATAAGTAATTGCTAATGAGGGGGAGAATTGTCACATGACATCAGCGGGCATGAATTAGCAAAGTGTGCAAAAGAGGGGAACTGTCAGATGTGCTGGGCACTCGGTTCACTTGTTCTCACGACTGCACATCAAGGTTTTAATTGTTTCCGCTTTGTATTGAAGAAAAATAAACAGCCCTGAGTGGATGTAGTCGGACTAATGATGTCTTGTGGTGCGAGATGTCGCTTGTTGCATCTGCCAGCCATGGCATGTTTGAAGGTGTAGGATGAGATGGATTGTCAGGTCTGCAGGAGAGGAGCACATGAAGGGATAATACACTTGGCTGCAGTTAATGATTGCTGCTGCGTGTCTGTGCACTCCATGGGGATAATGGGTCTTTTTGGTTCTTGCCCATGGGGCACATATTTGTGTTGTCTTTCAATCTGCATCCTTGGTCCTTGCTCAGAATTTATTCCAGAGCTACCACAGTTCCCCAAGTTGCATCTTGCAGTGCATGGCTGTGAGCCTGCTGGTAATGAAAAGGTGAGAAGGGAAGGTCTGGGAGCTGCCCCTGCCTGCACTCTTCCCACATTTCCTATCCATTGTTCCCTGCCGTTTTTGTCTCTGTCACCCAAACTAATTTATTTAAACCCCTACTTCCAGAAAAAAACCTGCTACCCTTAGGGACATTTGGTATCTAGTTCAGTCACAGATCGAACAACCCACCAACCTAAAAACCCACAGACCTTGGCAGGGTGTTTTGAAAAGGGGAAGTGGAAAATAAGTTTAATAACACCTCGCCTCTCTGTGTCTGGCTTGCTCATAAAAATCAATCCCTGTTGCTCTGTCTAGCAATGTGTGAACCTCCCTGATGGCACAACTCAGCCCTCCCAGCTGGAAGCCCAGCTCAGGGTTTCTTGCAGCCTTTTGCAGGGATGCAGACTGTGGCACCTGCTTGTCCACTTCAGGGAGTGGGAAACAGCTTGGGGCTTCTCAGCACTGTGGTCAGGACTGGATCTCACGAGGCTGTTTCTAAAGTTGGATGGGGAACCAGAGGTTCTTGTGAAACGTCAGGTCTTCCATTGTCCTGATTTTCCCTCGAAAAACCCATTCGGAAGAACTTCCCTTGGGGCAGTGGCATAACATGCTGGAAAAGGACAAAACGTCCCAGCTCACTCCAGAGAGGCAGCAGTATAGATCGAGGTGTCCGTGCTGCCACAGCTGTAAGAACAGAATATATTATGAGCGCTAATTATATTAATTAAAGTTGTGCTGCTGTTTGTGGGAACGTTTCCAGAGAGGAATGCAGATTTTCCCCATTGTTTTATTTCCAGACAGAAGCTGGAGGCCTGACAGGGGCTGAGTCTGTACAGCACAAGAACATACGTGCTGCGATTTCTGAAATGCAATAAAATACCCAAAGTATTTTAAAAATGCAGTCATTGGAAGCAGTATTCCTTTCCTTTGGATTGATTCCCTAGAGATTCTGAGGCATGAAGCATGTTTGCTTTCTCTGGCACCCCTAACTTGAGCTGTTTACACGGATGCCTGTCCTGGGAACTGCTTTGTGCCTCCAGTTTACCTCCAGTTTCAAGAAAGGAAATGGGATAATTAATCTTCCTCTGTCTCCCTGTTTTATTTGGGACATCCACTCTTCAGGACCTTAGCTTGTGTCTTTACATAGCCTAACACTATGGGACTGTCATTTTTCACTCTGACAAAGCAATGCCAGCACTAAAGAGGTGCTCCTCTCTATGGTCTGAGAGCAGTCTTGGACTGTGGAGAGCCCCTCTGGCTTCAGGGATGAGCTGTGCTGTTTATTGACCTTGCAGTTTCTCCTCCTTTCAGTCCCTCCAGCTCAGCTCAAACCTCAAGAGCATTTTGTGGGGAGCACTGCTGTAGGTTTCACAAAGCTCTCACCGCTGTTAGTCCTTTTTTCCTCCTTCCCAGTCACCAGGGCCCAGCAGCTGAAGCTGAAACCAGGCACCATCTCCAAGGGACAAGGTCCTTTATTGCGCAGTGCTCTCGCCTTGGCGAGGAGAGGGCCGCTGTAAGAGGGAGGAATGGGCTGTCTCTCGACACAGGTGCTCTATTTATGCGCTGTTAAGGACTCTCGCAGCGATGCAGAGCCCTGGGTGTCTCCTTGCGGGGGCTGCAGAAGGCATTGTCTCTTCTGCTCGTGGCTTGTCGCCAACGTGAGCTGCCGTGGGGCGGGGACTGGAGGGGTTGCAGGGCACCTGAGCCAGCTCCTGTCTCCTGCTGATGCAATCGCCTCGGCTGTCTCAGCAGCGAGCATTTGCAGAGCAGCCTCAGTCTGACCTGGCCAAGACCGTCTCGTTTTCTATCTGCATTCCCTTACAGGCAGCCAACTCTTGCCCTTTCTTCAGCAAGCACATTTCTCCCTCGCTGCTTAGCAGCCTACTTCCTTAAAAAACTTGTAAGAACACAACCTCTCTCCCAGACTGGCTGGGGAGTCTTATGAGCTATCAGAGAACCTCATCCTTTTCTGTTCTGAGCATCTGGATAGTTAATGCAAAAGGTGAAACAACTGGAGGGGGCAGATCTAGTAAAATCTGGGAGAAAAAAAATCTCTCTTTAGTTAAATGTCATTTGTAAAACTGGCAAAAGCTGATGCAGGAAGGAAGATGTGTGTGCTGTGGGCAGTCAGGAGTGCTGGTGTTTGCCTGCTCCCTTCAGCACCTGGCCTTGTACTGGCATTCCATCTTTGTCTCACCAGAATGAGAAAACCTGTTCAGCTCCCTCCCAGCTTCTGACTTAAGGAAGAAGAGTAGAAATAGGTTTTGGGACTGGAAAAAGGGCTTTATGAAGACTTTCCTGCTACCCCAAAGTAAGCTTGTTGCGTTATTAGGATCAGCACATGTACTTTTCTACATCACTGGATGCAATAATGGTGATGTGTCCTTACAAGCTGCAGATTCAGATCAATCACTTGGTATATGGTTTGCTACAGATAGAGAAAATGAGAACAAAGACCTTATCAGTATGATATGGGTGAGGGAGAATGGTTGGAAAAAGAGCAGTTTTAGTCTTCAGCCCTACTACAGCCTAGTGACAAGATCCAACACAAACCATTTCATCCCAGCATGTAAAACAGAGCCAGGAGGATTTCTTTTGTGGCACATTCAAGCTGCCTGTCAGCACCTCTTGTAGGGACTGGATCCTGTCCTGAGGAGCAGATACAGCTGCACTGACCAGAGTGGTCATGCCCACCCCAGAAACCTTTGCAAGGCAATTTGGGGCATAGAGCTGGCCTTGTCCATGAGAAGCAAGGGAGCAGGTAGCAAGGTGTTTATGATATCCTACATGTTATCCCTCACTGCTGCAGCCCCTTGCTTCCACTCCCCCAGCAGCTCTGGTTTAGCAGTGTCTGAAAGATTTAGTGCAGCCACACTTGCTATTGCTCTGCCTAATCTTCCCCATTTCCAGGGACAACCAGCTCTCTCTTTGTCTTCCTGCTGTTTGGTGTAACAAAGATTTGAGCCTTTCCATCTTTCAGCTTGATACCTTTCTGAGCACATGTAATCTAATGCTTACAGCGGTTTTTCTGAGGCACAATGTGTTGTGCCTCCTAGTACAAGCTGTCTCTGTTGGCTCAAAACTGCAATAACAATTATCTTTAATAATCTTTCTTGTTCGGCTTGTATAAGGGAGCTTAACTACAGAAGATGAACTTGAGAATTTTCCTAGCCCACGTCTGATACGACTCCAGGCTGGCTTCTATTTCCTACGCCTTTGTAATAATTAGTTGGTGGTGAAACCTGAGTGGAAGTTGTCTGGGCTCAGAGAGCTGATGTTTGCTTCCTATGACATATGAAAACAAGAGGAGAGTGGGTGAAAAACACCGGGTCACTCTGCTCTCGCAAGACTTACAGAGACAAACAGCAGCTCATCTTCATCCTGAGGTAATCACTTGCAAAGTTAGAGCTTTACAGGTGGGATGTGTCAGCTGCAGTCTTGGGAAGAGTTCCTGCCTTCTGAATCAGTGCCCAAACAGGTCAGATCAGCAGGTGATGAATATCTGTTTCCATCTTCTGCTTTCCAGTGGCAGATCTTCACCAAAACCAGTCATAAAGTCTTTCTCTCCCTCGTGGCCCCTTTCCCCAGGCAGCCTTGCTCTGCTCTCACAGCCCAGAGGCCCAGGATGGTGGTGTCTGTGTGTGAAGCAGAGGAGGGAGACCAATGTGGGCTTCAAGGAGGCTGCAGGTGGGGAAGAGAGGAGGGAATCATGCTGGTACAAAAGGGTGATGAGCCCCTGGGAGCTCAGGTCTGGCAGGACAGGGTGGGATGGTGGGCTGGGGTGAATGGTCTTGGTAATGCCAGAGCTGTCTCCCCCATCCTCAAACCTACAGCCAAAGGGGTTGCTCTGGCTGGAGCTGATGGGAACTGCTGGCCACAAAACTGTCTTGTGTGATTGAAAGTCAGGGAGAAAGAGGAGGCAAACAGCATTTCTCACACATGTGCAGAGTGCAGGCTCTGGGGATTGCACCTGGTCTATGGGAACATCACAGGATCCTGATTTATAAAGAGCTTGCAGGCTGACCATGGGTTGCCTTTACTCCTTTGCTTTCTGTGGGTTCACCTGTGGGTGAGCTGAGCTGTGTGTTGTTTGGCAGAAATTGCTTCTGACACTGTTTATGTCTTTGGCTGGACCTAGGAGACCTGAGTGAGTGCCCACACAGCAGGGCTGGGGAGTGGCAGCCTGCAGTGCTGGAGACATGGGACTGAACTCCAAAAAGCACGAAAAACAGCTAAAAAGAATGTCTTTAGCAGGGTCTAAAATACAGTGGTGCTTCCCAGCCAAGGAAATTTCACAGACAACAAATGGAAAAAAAGTTAAAGTGTGAGCTTGGGCTCATGTTGCAAACTGGCCTGAAGTCAATCTGTGTCCTTCACATCCCAATGAATCACCCTCAGGCACTGGGTGTCTAACCTGGAACATTCACTGGGTGTCCAGGGGCACTTGGCAGGGAAAATAAGGCTTCAGCAGGTGTCAGGAGGTGATACCTTATTGTGGATTCCTTTTCCAAATGAACTGATGGCTGTTCTGGTCTCAGCCATGCCACTTTCCTCCCATCACAAAACATCTCAGCAGCCAAATAGATCTTGTTATTTATGTTTGGGGACTGCAGCTCTCCTTGAGAGGCTAAAGCAAGCTTAAAAATCCAAGTTTTCTTCAGGATAGAAGACTTCAGTTTGGAGTCATGTTTTTGTGTGAGCTTGATTCTCTCTCAGGCCTGGTGTCTGCTGTGGATATCTGTGGGTTTTACACTGATTGTGGTTTCCTTTAGTAGCTGCTGGAGTCTTTTAGGGGTTGAGGCTTCTGTGGGATCTCTGTGGCCATCTCCAGGCTCCAAGGTCTCTGCTGGAAAGCTGGGATCTCTGACCTGTGTAATCCACATGCCAGTAGGCTGTGGGACCTGGTGCCAGTCCTTGGGCAGTCTAGGAGAAAAGCAGGCACCCAGTCTCTGCAAAAAAATCAGCTGAGATTCCTGGGATCTAAGATGTTTTGAGCGAAACTGCATGGTTTTCTCGGTGTACCAAGGGTGTAAAAGGCTTCTGATCAGCTCTGCCTGGTTCTGCTGCTCACATCTCCACTCAAGAAACCCTGGTACCCAGTGCTGCACTGCAGATGCAGAGCAGAGAGACAGCTTCCTGCCTCGAAAAATCGGGACTCTCTGGTGTGAGTTGGTCCATCTGGGTTCCAAGTGGGTCCCCTGTGTGATCTGTGTCCCTGCACTGCTCCTGTCATGTTTTATCTTTGGTCTGAGTACTGTCCTGGCCGCAGTGTGAATTTTGATGCTGCTGTTAGCGGCAGGAAGCAGGACACAGGTTACATTCAGCATTTTCTCAGTGAAATCAGCAGCTTTCCTGGCTGTGCCCCAGCCTGGGTGTTGATATGTTTCTCTCTGCTCCAGGCTAGAAGCAGCACCTGCATAGCAGTCAGCTCTGAGGTGATGCCTATGGGCAGCCTGCTTGACAAATTACAGGTTGAGCAAATTAAAAGCAAATGGAAAAGGAATGATAACAAGCAGAAGGGGTGGTTGCTGGCACTATCTCAGGGTATTTAATTATTGGCTGATTCCTGCTATTTTTCTCCATCTTTTACACTGCTGGCTTCCATCACTTTGCTGCAGAGGGATCTCTGGATGCCTGGTGGGGCTGGGTGCAGCTGTAGTGTGCTGGGTGGCCCCTGCTCACTGCACAATGAGGTGGAGGCTCAGAGCATCACCTCTCCCTTGCCCCATCCCCACCACACCTGGCTGCCCATCACCACAGACCTGTGGCTGGTCTGAAATGAGAGCTCTGAAACACCTGGGCAGAGGCACAAGCCTGTTGCTGGGTCCAGCTGGCAAGGGTATGAATAGGTCTTAATTATTTTTTTGGCCAGTTTCCCTCAGAAGTGAGGCTCACATGGCGCTGTTCATGTTGTGTCTTTGTGTGTCTCCCTGCTTTGCTTTTGTTTCTCTCTCTGTTCATCCCTGCTCTGTGCTGAGGGTGCCCTGCTCTTGCCCTTCCTTGTCCTGCCTCTCACAGGCACTGGGGGTATGGTTGGGAGGGATCAAATAAAATGCTCATTTAACTTCTGCTCTGGCAGATGAAAAAGCCACACCAAAACCTGAATCAATGTATGGGGCAATTCCATCTGCCTTGGAAGGACCAGCAATCAATTCAAATGCTCTGTTACCTTAGTGGAATAATGCTAAATCCCACAGAGATTCCTGCCACCCCAAAAGAGGGTGGGTTCCCTCTCCCTATTTTTCTCCTCCTGCCTGGAGAGCAGAGGGAGCTTCCAGCCCACCCAAGAGTCTCTCTTCTGGAAATGAGCCCCGGTACTGAGAGTATAAAACTTTGCAGCAAACCCATAAATTCCCATGTAATGTTTCCTATGAATTCTCCTGGATTATACTGCAGGTTTTATTAATGCTTTCTAACAAACCTGTCACTCGTGATATAAAAATCCAGTCAAGCGCTATCTGGGGAAAGTGTGTTGAATTAATTAAAAAAAAAAATTATTTCTCCTGCAGTCAATCCTTGTGCTCCTCCCTCCCCACACAGACACTTCTGCCACTAAAGGGTATCAGAGTCAATTTTATGTCGTCTATAAAACCAGGTCATTGTCAGTTCAGTCCCTCTGCAGCTGTTTCTATTCCTCTGGTCATTCAGATGGCTGCAGACTTGGAGTGAGATGAAGAGCAGGAGAGTTTATGGCTGGACAGATGAGCCAGGGAGACTGAGAGGCTCCAAATATAATTAGCCACGTGTTGCAGAAGGGGTGAGCACAGTGCAGAGAGATCGTGCTACTCCAAAGGTGCCATGTGGGATTCAGGGCAGAGGTAGGAAGAAAAGGCATTCCCGAAGTCACGACAATCTTTTCTCAGTCCCTGTCTGGTGCGGGAATCCCTGTTCTGTGCTGTGGGTGGTGTGGTGATCAACAGGAGCTGAGTAAAATCTCCTGATCAGGAAAAGCAACCAAAACTCCTTTGCATGATGAACACAGGGAGGGTCCGAGTTTGTAAGTGCCTTTTGATCCCTGGGCTGCTCCAGAGCCCCTTGAGAGTTTTCCTGCTGGGAGCTGAGGTCCTCAGGGGCCTTGGTCCTTGGCTCCCTGTCAAGAGTGGGCTGAGGCTGTACTGGAGCAGCTCTGGAGGAAGCACAGGGGAGAGTTAGATGGGAAAAGCATCTCTGTGTGTACTGCACTCATACATCCCCTGGATGACCTGCTGGATGACCCCTGGAGGGAGCAAACATGTGAACTGGACCCAAAATGCCCGAAAACAGCACTCTGGCTGAGCCAAGGGCTGAACTGTTTCCTTAGCAGCGAGGAGGTTGCTGTATTAGGGGGGACAAGTAGTTACACCTGAAATAATGCTCACAGATATCCAGGCATTGATCCAGCCTGGCTTGCAGGTCTTAGGCCTGGGAAATGGGCTTGAATGGTTATAAAAGGTATAAATTACTTTAAATTAATCATTGATTTAATCTGTCTCTCCAGAAAGTGGGATCACCATGCTGTTGAATCAGGAATAAGCTGCAGTTGCATAAAGAACTATTTGAAAAATGCACATACCTAGTACTCTGGCTTTCTGCTCTTTCTGTGAAGCACACACCATTCCCCACTGAGATGAGTAGGTGTTGTACAAGCCCCAGCAGGGATCAGAAAATCTCACAGGGAAGTGCCAGTGCACTTTCAATCCACCCAGCACCAAATTGCACCCGTTTGAACACGCAGAGGAGCCAGCAGAAGATTCCTCCTGGGAGAGTGAGGGATGGGGAGAGCACTTGCCTCCAATTTTATAAAATGGGGTTAAATGTGACAAACACCCAGGTGAGCCTGTGATCCTTCTGTGCCTGGGAATGCCCTGAACTTCCTTGTGGGTGAGCTGGTGGTAAAAGCCTGGAGACAGGATTTTCCTGCAGAACTTTCCCCTTGGTAAGGTGAAGCTTGTCAGGAGGATGGAGGCCTTGGAGAAGATGATGGAGACTGATGAGCTTCTTCCCTGCCAAAGCAGTGCTGACTTCTCTTGGGGGCAGCCTGAGAGCTGGGGGAGCAGAAGGGGAAGGCTGGGGGCACACACAAGGAGTCCCCCGCCAGTAATTTCATTGGAGGAAAGATGACAGCAAAGGTGATGGCTAGGCTAGAAAACTTGCTAAGGGAGCAGAAAGAAGCGATAAGGGCAATGCTTAATTATTTACAGACTTTTGTAAAGATGTAGCAAGTCACTGAGCTGCTGCACTTAATGAGGTAGCAGTCATGAGCAGGCTCCTTTCAGCGCCCCCTGAGAACGCTCCCGGCCTTTGTCTTGGGTGCAAAGGAAAACACACATCAGCTGGAAGCTCTCCCCGAGGTACCTAATGAGGTGCCCCTCGTTAGCTGAGTCTCCAGAGCTGCCTCTGTGTGTGCTCCCAGCCTGTGCCAGTAAAATTGATGCATGGTGCTGCTAACACAGTTCAGCCCCTAATTGGAGAGGGATGGGAGTGTGCAGAGTCAGACCCAGAGCAGGGATGAGCGAAGCAGGTCTGCATGGAAACCAACAGCAGTCATTAAGAAGGGGGTTTCTTCGGGGGAGAAAAACTCTGTGCTGGCTGGGCAGGGGCTGCAGGTCAGAACTGCAAATCGACAGTGAGCAGAAGCTCAGATCCCCATCCCTGTCTCTGAGGAGGCAGGGAACGTTCAGTTCTCATCTTACCAGAAACCCAGGCGAATGCTTCCATACCCCCTGTCCTCTTTTAGAGCAATTAATAGTCAATTAAAGGGCACATGTGAAAGATGAAGGGGACCCTTGTGTTCAGAGGAGACTATTTCACTCCTTCTATATTATCACAGAAACAGTCTTCCAGTGTCTTTCCATCAGTTGGGTTTATTCATTTTTCTTCCTTTAATCATGTTTGCAGCATCTCAGGCTTTTCAGAAAACGGCTGGAGAGTTCATCCTGTGTCCAAACACGTTCCAGTATTTTTAGGGCAATCTCTCACTTGCTGGGCATGAGAAATGGCTGCAATTCCACCCTGGCTTCATTAGGTCCTGCAGATCTTTTCCCAGCAGTTTGCTTTAGCACTAACCACCTCCCTCAGTCAAGCCAGTGCTGGCCAGGCTTTCTCTCGAAGCCCCAGTTTCTTACTCTCAGCCTGAGCTGCTGGGTTTTTTTATTGCACAGTTTGATCTTCAAGATGTTGGATACATGGACTGCTTTTTTCCAATTTGCTTAAAATGATGGTGAATAATTCTAGGCACCACTTCTAGTGCCCAAGGAATAGATTAACAGCAACTCCTCACACAGACAGGTTAAGTGTCCTCACTCTCTTTTTACACATGATTTAGTGTGAAGAAGTGTGAAACTCTTTGTCTTCTGTAGACCTTAGAGAGTGCTCAGCTGGTGGCTGCCAGTCCGCTGGGCAGTGGGATGTGGTGGGATGTTCACAGTACCTTTGCAGTTTTGCTGTGTCTCTGGATGAAACACAAACTCTGGGGAGCCTCTGCACCCCAGTTTCCTCCTGTGCCAAATGTGTGTATCACCATTCCCCTGTGCTCTTTGAGACAGAAATCCCTTACATCCGTGTGCAGCACCTGGCACATAAACACACATTCGGTCCCTGAGCTCTGTGGAAGGGCTGAAATGTCAGTGTTACAAAAAGCAGACTGAAGGGTGATGAGGGAAGGGGTGTGTGGCTGTGACCACACCAGTGCTGCTGGAAAAGTGCTACTGGTAAACTGTCGCTGTCGAGCGCTAGCCTAGTGCAAGAACCAGACTGGATCGGGAGAGGCGGAATTCTGATTTTATGCTTTAATTCTAAAACTTATATAGACTTTTAAAAGTTTCTCCGGATTGAGTCAATTCAAAACCTCCCCCTAGGCCCATAGGCCAGGTAGAACTGCCCATCTTTCCAGAGACAGTTTCAATAACATCCAAACCTTATCTTTATTTATAGAACACAGGGAGAAGAAGAGAAAAATTCTCATGGGAAAGAATCTGTGCTACCACAGTAAACCAGCATCTGCTTTCAGTAGCACTTTATGGTTTCTCAGCTCCACATGTCTTGCTAAAGAGTATGTCAGATTTAATCAGAATTTCACATTTTCCTGGTAATGATGATAGCCAAGTGCCCTTTGTTTAATTCTGGTCTGAATCAGTCTGCTGGGTGAGGAGTTAGCAGGGTCTCACTGATGCTCAAGGCAGCTCTTCCCTGCCTGCACTGTCTGCATGTGGGATGGGAGAGGGAAATAGCGCAATTTCAGCGACTTACAAAATTAAACAGCACTAAGCAGTGTCTCCAGAAAGGTGTCTCTGTCTGGCTCCTGTCCTGCCCCATCAGTTATTCACTCAGCTGTAGCAGCTGAGCAGCACTTCCTTGTATTTGCTGGCAGAGCTACAGGCTGGTGGTGCTCATCCAGATCCCTCTGCTCTGAACCCACTAACACAACACCTCCTGGCTCGTCTCTGAAATGGTGTCACAGGACAGAGGCACGTTTCCTAGCTCACTGGTTTATGGATCCCGTCACTCTGTAAGTGGTGTGGTGAAATAGGAGCCTCTGCTGTGTGCCTGTTGCTTAAAAGAAGAGGTGGCTCCTCTTTCCAGGAGCTGGAACTTGTCTGACTTGGGGTACCTCACCTCTCTCTTCAGCTACTGTAGATAAAACTCCGCAAGAGTTACAGGATCACAGTGCTGCTTCCTGCTGAGGATCCGATCCCAAAGCCTGCTGAGTTAATCATGTATGAGCTGCCATAGTTTTCATAGCACATAATTATCATGGGATTTCTTTTCCTTCTCTGGATCCTGCTCTTGAAGGATCCATTAGTTGCACGTCTATCACGTGCAGTGAGTCTCAAACCTGTGGGAAGCAGTTGCTCCCTACGGCCCAGTGGGGGGTTATGGGGACTTGTGGGGGCTGTGCTTCTCTGTGTCTGCTACAGGCAAACACAGGATTTCTTGTCTGTGGTGTCTGAGGGCTGAATCCGTCCTGGCAGCGGGTACTTGGAGGCAGAGGAGAAGCTGCTCACTGCGTCCGCTGATGACTCTGGGAAGGTGATGTAGGAACAGAGAGGCAGGAAGATTAAGTGTGTTAGGAGAGAGGCTTTGTGGCACAGCTAATGAGTTGGAGTCAAGTGTTTTAAACGGATGCTTGCCCAGGCTCTGTGTAAAATAAAACTGGTGCAGGCACAATGGTGCTAGGCAGGGTTTGACGTGATGACCTTATAACCACTTCACTGAAGGATGTGATTAATGACCTGTGCTTTGTCATGGTGTAACTCGATATCCCACATTGAGGTGGCAGACATCTGCTCTCTACCAGAGGGTAAATATTCAGAGGGCAGCATCCTTGTTCACAGCCTGCTGAAGTCACTGCAACCACTTCCATGAAGTTCTGTGGGATCTGGATAAGCCACAGAAGGATCTGAACAGTCTGGTTTTTTATGCACCCCACAGCTGAGGAGAAAAGATACTCATTGAAAAGCTTTTCAGACCTTCACATAAGGACTTCCAATTCTGATCTTTAATTTTCACTTAATTCTTGCTTATTTTGCTGCTCTGAAGAGTTAAGGACTCACCTTGAGAATTGTTCTACTGTTGTACTGCAGATCAAACCATGGGGGACCCGAGAGTTTTTGCGAGCCACAAAACCTTTTAAGAGATTACACCTGTGTCCAAGCTGTTAGGTATTTTGAAGGGACATGGACTCTATCACCCTGACATTGCTTTTCTGCCTGTATTTCCAGGTCCTAATCATCCTTGTAGACTGTGTGCTGCCTTGTAAAGCCTCAGCCCTTGGGTGAAGACAGCTGGATGAGAACCAAAAGCGCCAGCGCCCTAAGCAGTGACAGGCTGATCAAGGACATGTCTCCTCTTCAGACAGAAACACCATCTGTTCATGATGTTGAGTCTGACATCCCTCAAAGCTAGATTTTCCAGGAATCCAAACTGGTGACAGTAATGTGATTCGTGCTGCTGGTAATTAGTATCTCTTGTGGTCTGGCATGCTACAAGTTGACCATCAGGTGGATATAACAGGCACAAATTAAGTTTCTTTTTGTTGGCTCACAAAACAGCATCGGATCTGTTCCAAAGGGAGTTTGGTCTCCCTGTCCAGGGACAGGTTGAATGTGGAAAGCTATAATCCCTCATTTTACTCATAGTATCTTAGCCTGCTTCCACTGGGAAATAGATTTCGTTGGTCTAAATCACCATGTGGCTGCTTTTCCCCACAGGGATGAGAGAAATGAACATTTTTTGCTCCTGAGGCACCTGAGAGCGTGTTTGCAGTCAGGCTCTGATGTTGTCCATGGCTCAACTGGGCAGCAGTGCCTTGCATAAAGGGAGTGCCTGGATGGATAGGAAAACACTGTGGGCAGGACAATGGATCCCTGGGTGGATTTGGTTCCCGAGGCTGAACTCGTGTGGTCCATTATCCACAGTCAGAAGGCGGCACAGCTGGCTGGCCTCTCCCTGTGGGTAGGGCTCAGCCCCAAGAATGGTCATTGTTTCCTCTCACATTCCATCATCTTTGTTTTTCTTCATCATCAAAATTCCACTGCTGGTTTGTGATGCCACCTAAATCCCATCCTCAGGAATGCCCTGAAATTCACTTAAGGCATACTCCCAACAGCAGAGCATAAATCCTCCTGGAAGTGCAGTTCCTTCTTCACATGATGCCTCATGTTTGGGGCCTAACTCTGTTCCCATGTACATCAGTGGTTCTTGTGGTGATACCCAAATACAGTTCAGCTACATTGGTGTATTCTTCCTGGAGAAAATAGGAAAAATAAGGAAAACTATTATAACATGCAATATGTAACATCCGATGTATCATCTCTAACATATGAAGCTCGCTCTGATTTCAGTATATGAGGAACAAACAGTCTTTCAATTAAAATCTCTACCAGAACTTCTTTTAAAGAACAAGAAGTGTCCGATGAACAGCAATTGAAATGATGAAGTAGAGCTGCTGATGGGCACACTGTGTGGTTTTGTGTCTTCCAGATCAACTGCAGTTTGGTGTGATCTGGCTGGCAGAGAGAACCACGATGTGA
The DNA here is from genome assembly GCA_013397815.1 of Aleadryas rufinucha. Lineage (NCBI taxonomy): Eukaryota > Metazoa > Chordata > Aves > Passeriformes > Aleadryas > Aleadryas rufinucha. The sequence continues at coordinate 245,922 of VZTH01010895.1, forward strand.
CAGAGGAGGATGAAGTGGGTGTTTGCCTCCTGGGTGAATAAAACCACATAACTTCAGGCATTCTCTTCCAGTGATGCTGCTTGCTAATTAGACTGTCAGTGGGAACCTTTGAGAACTAAACAGAATAGACATAATCCTCCCTACAAGGTAATTAAAAATATTTGCCCCTGGCTGATAACTGACCCACTGATTTCCTCGTGTTTGAGAAAGCTTTATAAAAAATTACTGAGCTGTTTGTGTAACACGACAGCCACTTGCACAGATGTTTCCTGTCCACTAACTTTTCAGTGTTGTGAGATGATGCCATAGGAAGGAGACACTTGTCTGAAATTCTGGAAGCCTGTTTGGTTGGTTGGTTTGTTTGTTTGTTTGTTTGTCTGTGTGTGTGTGATGGGGAAGAACCATCTTCAGGTTCTTTTAAAAACCCGTAACAAACCACAGAAGTGTTCTGGTAGACCAGCAGATCAGAGGGTAGAGGCAAAGCTTTAGTGATGCTGGGTGTCAGACTGGTGGTACCAGCTGAGATCCCCATCTCTCCAGGGCCCAAATCCCAAACAGTGTGGCATGAAGACAACTCTTCACACCTTTCTCAGGCTGTCTTCCAGCACTGTTATTTGAGCCCTGCTCTGAGGAGTTTGATGTACAGCATGAGAAGCTCGGGGCATAGGAGCAGAGGTTGATGGAATCAGGGACAGCTGGCACTGATGCTTTAGGTCACAAAGACAGTGCTGCTCACAGTGAGAGAGCTCCCAGGAGGAAAAAACTAGGAATCATCCCTGCTGAGATGCACTGAGTACATTGGATGTTGCACTTGTCCTGAGAGAGACTAGGCACAAAGCGTGGCTGCCAGGTCTCTCTGACCAGAAAAACCAGTTTGGGTCCATACTCAGAAAAGACAAAAGTTTCATCCCCGACATGAGAAAAGTCATATGGGACAAGGTAAAAAAATCTACCTTACCTATTATTCTGCCTGAACAGCTGTCAGTATCACAGATTAGGAGGACAGTGGCAAACCTGGAGCAAGCTCTCCTCCTCAGGTCATTCCCAGTCCTAACATTGTGTGCCTGGAGCTGCAGCTGGTCTGTTGTGTTTGACAGGTCCAGCTGTGTCTGCGTTCTGGGTCTGAGCACATTAATACTGCTGTTGTCCACAGTAGAGTCCTGTGATTTTAATTAGACAATGTACAAGGAGGTGTGTCCTTCATGGGCTTAAATCTTCTGCATAGTAATTTCACAGCTGCCTCTAGGAATGACAAATACTATTTTTTTTTGCCTCCTTTTTGGTATTATAGACACATAAACATTGCAGAGATTTGCCTTTGCCTCTTCTGAATTTCCAGAGACAGCACAGAACACAGAACCACGAGCCAGTGAGGATCCTGCCTTAGTGCAAACTTTCACACAGACATGGTGGCATTTAGAGTTGGTTTGGAGCAACAGCAGGTTCAGCCTGGCATTTCCTTCCCTTAAGAGGCAATTAAACTGTAAACTCACAGGGAGGTGCCAGATCTGGAGACCTCATGGAAATCTGCAGGGGGACGTTTCTGCAGTGACCTTTGCCTAATGATCTTATTACGGGACGTAAACACCCTGACATTCTGTGTCTCTGATGGGCATGGTCCAGCAGGCAGCAGCATGAGCTGTGCAGTTTGGTCCTGTTGTGCTGAGGGATGGGGTTGCTGGCCTGCTGCTGCTCTCATGGATGCTGCTTGTATGCTTTCCCTCAGGTATTAGTCACAACCAAAACCCTCTGAAACTTCTACGGAACATTCTCACCCTTCCCACCTTTTTTCAGTCGTTCTTGCATAGGGAAAAACCTCACGTAACCAGTGTGATATCTAAGGGCTTCGTATTGCATCAGTCACCACGCTGACTGCTTCAGGGCAGGAGGTGGTGGCACTGGAGCCCAGCCTTGGTGGGTGCAAGAGTGCCTGAGACAGATTTCTTAGGGCTGAAACCGGAGTCAGGAACTGACGGTGGGAAAAGACAAACAGGCAGTGTTGCCTCACATTCAGAAATTTCTGACTTCAGCTAATTTCTGAATTCAGCAGAAGCTGGGAACAAACAGTTTCTCCCAGAGGAGTATTATTTCTAGTCAGCACAGGGTTGGGATCTTTCCTTTAAAGAAGGCAGGGCTTCCCAGTTCCTGGCAAGTTTGAAGCTAGAAACCATCAGTCTGGCAGAACCCCCTTGGCAAATCATGAATGCTCATGAGCTATCAAAGCTCTGCAAGGAAATGAATCTGCTCTGATTTATACCAGTGGGAAATCTAGCCTTTAATTTTAGTTCTTGAATTAGCAGTTGTTTTAATCACATGAATGCAGTCTGCCAGTTGTCAGGGCCACATATGCGAAACACAGAATTGCTGCTTCAGTGGAGCCTGAAATATGTAACATTTCAGTAAAGCCTGTTTTGGGGGTTTATGGACCATCAAGAAGAAAATGTAATGGAGAGTCATGCAACAGCCAAAGGGAAGCAGGAGCAGCCTTCTTCATCACTGCTTTGTGCAATTAGGGAACAACTGACAGGTCATTCAGTATTAATTGGCCCCCTTGGAGCCTGAGCTTTATGAACGCTATTACACAATGTGAGAGCAGTGGGCTCGAATCAATGACCCTGACTGTCTCTCCCTCTCTGACAGCCACTGTTCCTACATAAATATGGCTTATTGGGCTGTTCCCGCTGGACTCTGGGGAAGTACACCAAGAATGAGTTCAGCCACTCCGGTTTTCTACCCAGCAACAGTCAGCAAACATGAAACACCAGTTCTGCCACAGTGGAACTGTCTCTCTCAGAGGTGCCAGGGGGAGACTTTCTTCACAAAATCTTCCATTGTGCACTTTCTCATCACTTTTCTGGTAGGGTTGAGTACACTGAGCCATTTTGAACTTCATGTTACAGGTCTGGGGAATCCCTAGAGGAGACGCTGCATCTCTGGAAAGGTCTGAAATGAGATTTCAGTTATTCCTCTCTAGAAGCCCAGGCAGTCAACACATCTGATCAGTGCTGCTTTTCCAATTCCCTCCTGCCCTCTTGCTCAAGCCATGCAGTGTGCTGTCGGCATTGCTTAAGCTAAGGAGAAAACAGAGTTGTCTTCCTGAACAGAGACTGAACCCCTCTCTGGGAAGTTTGTTTTTGCCTGAATTTCTAGGATGACCTGTAAGGTGAAATGCAATATGGTGCAGTAGAGGATGCTGCTGTATTAAGAACCCTCAGGCTGAAGTGCTGCCTGAAGAATAGAAAGAAGTGTTCATTCCTCCTCAGTGATTTCTCTCTTTGACCTTTGTTTTTCACTGCCTCTGTTACTTTTCTCCTCTCTGTCTCTCTATCATGAAAGCAACAATCTGAAAGAGAGGGGAGCGTGGCTGATGTTCAGTCAGCTCCAGCCTGGTTCATACAGGATTCTTCAGCAATAAATTGGAGAAGAGATTCTGCTTAGCTGTCAGTGGCAGCAGCCAGGCTGGTTACAGCAGTGTGGGCATGGAGAGCAGACGAGGACACCTGAGTGTCAGCACCTCTTAAGCTCTGGGAGAATTACCTACACTTCATCCAGTGCATAGCTCGCAGTTTGCCATGTTCCCTGTGCTCACCAACTCTGCAAACAGACAGAGATTGGCCTCTTAACATGGGAGTTAAGATCTGGCTGTGCTTGCAACAGGGTCTAGCATGAGGTGTGGTTTTAGACCAAGCCCCTCTAAGTGTACCATAGATCTGATTGCTGGTTTGAAACATTACTTTTACATCTGGGGACGGTTTTTTTTTTATTTTTCCAGCATCTCCCCACACCCTGGACGTTGCAGCTCTGGAGGTCTTGTCTCAGCACCTCTCGCTGCCAGCCGCCCAGCAAAGACTCCCCACACGCATCCCTCCGGCATCCCCCCACCATCCAAAGGCACCGCACACCGGTTGTGTATATATATATATATATATTTATTAATCGTTATGTGCGTTTCAAACCTTTGAGAGATCCGTGCCTCGCTGCAGCATCGGCGAGCCTGCGTCCTATTCCCTGGCATTTGGAGGTGTCTCCTTCTCTCCCCCGCGGCCGCCGCGCTCCGTTCTCCGCCCCGGGACCGCCGGAGCGCGGCTGGGGCTGACCCTCGGCGGAGATGCGCTCCCGGCTTTTTCCTCTCCCTGGGGGAAAAAGGGGCTGTTCTGCTCCGGGCACCTCTGTCAGCTGAAGGGGGCGGGAGCTGCAGCCTTGAAGTAGAAAAGGAAGAAGGAAAAGCAGCGGGGAGAGGGTGAGCGGTGCCGGACAGCGGTGGGCGGTGGGCTGAGCCTCCCGGGCACCGCGGGCTCGGGGAGGAGGAGGATGAGGCAGGAGAGGATGCGGCGGGGCAGGGATGCTGCGGCTGAACACCCATCTGCCTAAGGAGAACAACATCGTCCTCCGAGGGGAAGGAAGAAAGTGGGGGCAAAGCGGCCGAGCTCGCACAGAGCCCGCTGAGCTCTCCCCAGGACTGCCCGCCCGACACCCCAGCAAAGTTTCCTGAGCTCGGTGACGAGAGGGGAGGAGGGATGTGAGATCCTTCTCCCCCCGGCGCACAGCTGGGCTTCCAGCCCCGGTTCTGCTGGGACTAGCCATGGCTTTGTCATCCCCGACTGAAGGGTGAAGGGGAGACCCAGGGCACCCGCTCTCTCCATCGCCTTCCCTGTCTCCAAGTTCCAGCCCAGGTAAGTATCCTCCCCTTCCAGACACCGAGGCTCTTTCTGGCCCTGCCAGAGAGTTTCCCAGCACTCTGCCCAGGAAAAAAAAAAAAAAAGTCTTGTTCTTCTCCTGATAGCTAAACGTTGTGTGCCTGCGTGTTTGTGAGCCTGCCTGTGTGTGGGGTGGTTGTAGCTGTCTGACTGCAATTTCTGTTTGCTGATCACTGTCATTATTTTTCTGTACCATTACACCCTGGAAAGGAGACTCATCTGGGGTCTGTCAAATATTTTCGTTGTGCTGCTGCAATGAGATGGTGTGGAAGGATGACAGCTCAATTTCTCTCCACTACAACTAAGAGGGAAGCGTGCTTAGCTGTACATGCTGCTGGTGCTGCTGCTATGGCTTTAAATGATGCTCCTAAAATGCTGGCTGAATATGTCAGTATGCCCTTCGAGCTCTAGGAACTCTCACAGACATGGATGAAAGTCTCTCTTTGTCCCCCTGAAGGTATAGGGAAGGGTGGATATTCCCCTGGAAGGAATCACTATAGCCTCTGGATTTCCATCATGCCAGCTTGAGTGTGCAGCTTTTATTTTTGCATAGCAGTGCTCGCAGTAGTGCCTTTCAAGCTGAAATATTGTTTGGAGAAGAAACCTACACTCTAACTGATAAGAAAAGGACCTGTTTCAAACAAAGAGCCCAAAGAGAACTTTTTCTGCTCTTGATGGAATGGAAGTAAGTAATTTTGCACAGACTAATTTGTCTGAAAAGTCAGTCATTTTTTAAGCCATTGTTTTCACTGTAGTGAAAGGTAAAGCTGCCAGATATCCTCAGGGAGGTCAGCAGTGGGAGCTGAACCCACATCAGCCTGTTCTTGCGGCTGAGAAGGGGATGGAGAAGCACCAGCCTGTGCTTTAGGAGATGACAGAAGAGCAAAGATGCTTCTGTTGTACATGACAATCAGAATAAACATGGACTTTAGGTTGTTGTGGGGCCTTATCAGGTAGAGGATAGCGTAAGGCATTCTGTGGCTTTGGTTTGTTTTTTGCTTTATCCTCCACTGCTCTGTTGGCTTTCTCATCACTATGTCATCTGGTTTTCTAACATGAATCCCTTGTGTACAGTCCCTGATGTTTCATATGGAGATCAAGACAAAAGCAACCAGTGATCTACTTCCTAAATGTTCCCATACCAAACACAATGTCTTCTACATGCTGTTGGTCACCCTCTGGTGTGTGTGCACATCATGTCCTAGCCCTGCAATCATGCTTGACTTCCAAGATCTTCTGCCCCCAAGCTGATGGGAGAGGTTCCAGGCAGGAATCTCCAGTGAGTCCATTGCTTTCTGCTGGGAGATGTCCATTACCCCATGTAGGTGCTGCAAGCAAAGAGGAGGGGAAAGAAGTTTTGCCTTGGACATGGCATGGCCAGAACACTTACGGTGCAGCTATAGAGAGGATGACAAGCCCCAGAACTGCTCACACAGTTTAAATGAGATCTCAGCCCTGACTCCTTTCCCTTGTCACTTCCCAGGAGAAGGTAGTGGCTGTTTCCTGAGCAGCCACAGGGCACAGCCTGCCAGGTGTCTTAGGGGGGCCCAAGGAGTAGCCAATGCCTCCTCCAGTCAAGCTGCAGTGTGAGAGGTCTCAGTGTGCCACATCCCTATTTCTCTATTGCAGATCTGGTTCCCCCTCCTTCTGGGAAGGAACCAGGAATGCCTGGGAAGCTGATGGTGACTGTACTCACTGTGAGCTCAGCTGGATGTCTCTTGTGTCACTTACCCTTCTAGAGTAGAGCTGTGGGTCTCTTTTACCCCCTGGGGTGAGCTGTCCTTGGATGAGCTGCCCTGATTTATCATTGCCAGTGGTGCCTGAATGAGCCCTCTTGTCCCACTCCTCCATTGCAGCCTGGGGAGGTGCGGTGAGGATTTTGTCCAAGCTTCTGCCCCCGTGCTCAGGGATCTGTAATGATGAACAAAAATTGCCAGGCAGGGAAAATGAGCTATGAGGGACCATGCTGGGTGATATCGCTGCAGCCTTGAAAGGAGCCAGAAACCAGCAGGGTCTCTTTGGAGTGGCTACAGGTGCCCACTGACAGATGGGATGGGCAACAGGTTGAAGTTCCTCTTGAAAATCTCAGTGGCAGCCTGACCTTTGGTGATGCCTTGCCCAAGAGCAGAAGCAGCTGGCCTGTTTAGTGTCCTGCTGGAGCCCAGATGCCTGATTCTTCCAGGAGGGAGAAGCCTTTCAGACTGGAAGCAGGTGAGTGCTGAGAAGCCAGGAGGAAGAAAGCTGATGGAGTGGATCTGTGATGTTTTTTAGCCACGAGAAGCCATGCAGTTCCCTGGTGAGCACTTTGCAGTGGGAGAACATGGGGCAAACCAAGGGGAAGAGCCACACTGGGGTGTCTGAGCCTCTGTGTGCCAGAGGTTTGGACTGGCATCTGCAGGAGCTGGTCTGCAGTGTGTGCATGTGTGTCTTTACCCAGAAGCTGTCTTGCTGCTGGTCCAGGGATGGGGAAGGAAGCAGGATCAGGGCTCCAGCTCCCATCAACATGCACGGGTTCCCAGGTAGAACAAAAGGACACTGCTAGGGAAACATTCACATGCTTTAGCCTGGCTAATGGAGAAAATGCCCTTTCTCTCTCACACACTCTCAGTATCCTGAAAAATCTTTGCTGCTGAGAGACCCCTCCCCAGTCAGGCATCCCCAGATGAGGAAGGATTTAATCCTTTGAAGCACCTGTCCCTGTCGGCTCCAGCTGGTGTCTCACTGAATAGGAACTCTGCTGAAAGTTCAGTGCTGCACAGATTCAGGTCTAAACAAAAGCCCAAGCCAAGGAAATGAGATATGACACCCGATAGAGCAGCAGAGAGCTTTGCCTCAGCTGGAGGTGCCAGAAAATTTTATAACCTAGGAAACATGTTGAAAATACCTGACTGATCCCACTGGCATGTTTCAGTGTGATGGGTGATGGCTTATAATTTGTTGATTTTGGGTTTTTTTTTTAATTTATTGTCTGCAGAGTGTTGATAGCACAACAGAGATTCTTGGCTCTTGCCATAGAAACTGAGCGGTATCAGTTTTTTGCTGACAACACTTTTGAAAGGGATTTGACAGGAGAGGAGAGAAGAAGCTAGGGAGCTAGGCAGGGGAGTAAGGAAGAGCAGACTGCTATTGTTTGCAATCAGGCTGGGAAGAGAAATGCTCTCCTGCCTGTAAAATCAAAGACATCACCAGCAAACTGCTGAAAAATTGGCTTCTGGCAATTTGACTTCCCAGCAAGCACGGCAAACACAAAGCCAGCTCTCATCACATCCAATAATCTCCTCCATGGAGAAGCTGCTACTGTCAGTAAGGGCTCAGTGTTACTGCCTTGGGTCCTAGACAGATCCCCACACAGGCTCTTTTTCAACTTCAGCATCTCAGTTTCCATGAGCCTCCATCCTGGAGCTGATACTGCACTGCTTGTGCTCAAACCTTGTAGAAGTTTGGGTTTATGGTTGCCAAGGCAAAGATTCCCAGTCCCCTTCTGTGGGGTCTCCTGTGATCACACCAAAGATGGTGAGATGCATGGTGGAAAGCATGGTTTAGCTGACAAAACACCCACATTTGCTCCATTTTATTATGGACTTGTGTGACTGACAGGGTGTCATTCAGCATCTGTTGATGGCATCTGTGTCACTGAACATCCAAGCATTAACTGCTCGAGTCATCTCCAAGGTTGCCTCTGTAGTCAGCTCAGCCCTCCAGTACGGACATCTTTTAGGTTTGTTCTGGGTTATCTTCTGGGACCTTTTATTCTCCACTGGCTAGAAAGGCAACCTGGATGACTCGTTCCAATTATTGGAAAACTGAGACATGGAGCAAAGTGTCCCCCTCTCTGTCACAACTGTGGACCATTACCCATCCAAAAATATATCGACCTCATATTGCAGCGAAAGATGCTCAGGGCAGTACTGGATGCTGTTGTCATTTTGGGCAGGTGTTGTGTGGGTGGTGACAGACACTGTGAGACCAGCTACGGCACAGGCTCTGGCCATTGCATGCTCTGATTCACTTGGGCATCATCCACATGGATAGCAAGGACATGGAGCATGCTGGGCTCAGTGCTCCAGCCTGAGGGTGACCACATGTGACCACCACAGTCAGGGAGAGCTCAGCCTTGAAATCAGGCTTGGATTTGTGCTTAGTTTCTGGCACCAGCAAACCCAGAGAAGATGCTGGTCACCAGGAATGGTGGGGGAAAAGTGCTTTGGTTCATTGCTCTAACAGCTGCTTCTTCATTCCTCTCCAGGATTTCGAGGCTACAGGAGACTGGAACCAGCCTTCTCAACACAGCATTCACCCTGTGAGGTACTGAAGTGACCTCCAAGACTCTTCCCAGCATGTTCAGTGAAAAGAGCAGCGGCTCTTTGTCCCAAAAACCCACCCAGAAAAAGACCCGACCCCAGGGCCTCCCCTCCCCTGCTCTCTGCTGCGCCTGCGGACTCTGCATCATGCTGGCAGGGATTAACATCACTTTAGTGGGAGCATTTGCCTTTGGGACCTTCCTCCCTGTGAACAACCCTCCCATCATCATCGGACCCATCTTGCTGGTGGTGGCCTTCACGTTCTTCGGTGCCTGCTGCATCTGCAGCCGGAGGCCCCCCGCGCACGGGGCCCGGAAATCCAAGCCAGGCTCTAACATTGGGCTCATCAAACCTGGCAACACAGCCTTTGAAATTGAAACCAGCGAGCACACGGTGCAGGACACCACCGCTGTCCAGCTGAGCCCCACGAATTCCCCCGTCTCCTCCAAAAAGTCCACACCGGTTCACGAGAACGCCAAGGCCTGCAAACTCTTCACCATGGAAGGCAACGGGCCAGTGGCCAAATACACCACAGGAGGAGAGGCCATACAGCTCAACCTGCCCAGGGACCTGGCCACATCCTAAACCCGGGCAAAGCTTTTGTCAGCAGCCAGCCAAAAGCTGCAATGGGCATGTTGGAAGTGTACCATCAGTCAGAGGTGCGGGGAAGGTGCTTGTGGAAAGCCAGCAGACAGTCAGGTCTCTCTGAACCACTTTAAGGGAGATGGATGCAACAGCAGAAAAAAAAAAATCCAGATTTTTGCTGAAACATTATATGGTTTTAAAAAGAACACTGATAATGATGCTGCTGTGAAAAGATGACTCTCAGTTCCTGGAAATACGCTGCCATTTTTGGGGGGCAGATAGGAAGAGGGGAATGAATTAATTTGTCTGATATAAGTGGAAATGTGACAGTTGTAAGAAGAGGCTACACGGGACTGACAAATGACAGCTCTTTCTTCTCAGAAGTGAAGCAATTCTTGGACATAAAAGAAGCAGGAATGCAGTAAATTACAGCTTGCTGCCACTCAGTCACAAGAAGATTTCAGCATTTTTAGTGCCAGACTTTTCGGCAGGAGGGACAAAGCTATGTGTTTGCTACTGAAAAAGCAGTGCGAAACCATCTCCCCTCTGTTGAAAATTCTTGCCCCATCTTGCCTTCATTTGGATGATATTACTGCCCATTATAAGAGAAGGAACCACAAGGATCACAACTAGCACTGGTATTTCCCTCTCATGTTAATGAGTTTGAGCTGCAGCTGTGCATCTCCTCGCAGTATATTTCTTGGAAGGTCAGTCAGGCTGAATCCTTGGGGATAAGTTCCTGGGGTAACCAGAGACTAACAGGAGCCTGCAAATTAAAATTTTGGGCCATGATTATGTACTGACTACTAGGCAAATTCCTTCCCATATTTTTGTGGAAGGCTGGCCTGGGACACACCTCGGGGCAGGGGGTAGACAACTGTATGGGCTTCAGATTAGCAGTGCTGGAAGGTGGTGACTGTACCTCCTTCCCTGAAGGGACTGTGAGATCCAGTGCCCAGAAGTGGATCCTTGCTGCAGAAAATGGGGTGCTCAGTGTGCTCATGGGCTTGCAGAGCAGCAGGATGAGTTTGCAGAAGAGAATTTATCAAGAGCTGTTCCAAGCAAAGACACCCCCTCTGCCTGGGAAAGACCCTCATCTGATGGAATAGTGCTGCAAAGGATTCGTGTTCTTCTCTGGGTGACTCTGGCTGGGAACACGGTGCTGTGCTGATGGGCTTTGGCTCTGATTCCTGTTCACATGTGGGATCTGGGGCCACGGTGGGGAAGGACAGCACTGCTTGGCAGGACCTGTGTGTGGGAAGGCAGCAGCAGGAGACTGGATTTTGAGTAGGAATGGCTGCACAGGTCCTGTGTTTATGGTAACTCTATATTTGAAATTAAGTTTTTGGGACTTTGAATGACAAGGAAATGGTCTGGACAATACCAGATCACTACAATGGCCCAGCTAGCGCAGAATCCAGTTTCTGACGAGGCTGAGAGCAAGGTCTGGAGAAGAACATAAAGACAGGGGAAAACCAGGATGATGCTTGCCCAAAGTGCTTTCCCAGCTTCCAATGTGCTATTGCTTAGGAGCTTCCCGAGCTGGAAGTGGTTCCTGTATGTAGTAGCCCTGAATGGATTTCTTCTCCATGAAATAATCCATTTGCGTCTTGACTGTCCGTCAATCCTCATCATTTATGATCCTCCAGCAGGGAGCTGCACAGTTTGGCTTATTTTCATCCTGCATCCTACTACCTCCCTTTGATGCTCCAAATTTCCCAGGTTAGAAGGATCAGCAAACAGTCCATGCCCTCACCACCACTCAGGTTTTCTGAGACGTGTTTTCCATGTCATGTTCCTTTCAGCCACCTCCTTCTTACAGTACTTTACATCTCTTGTAGCCACAGGGAGGTAACACTTCCCATTCAGCCCAGCATCAGCTGCTTGCTTGGCTGAGGACAGCACAGCCCTGAGGCTTTAGCCAACAAAATGTGTGTAGAGAGAGGTGGGAGGGCTGAAGGGGAAATACTGAGGGAGAGACAGGGGTTGTGGCGTGGCCAAGGCTACCCTGGGTCACTAGCAGATCTCTGTGAGAGCTATATGGATGCTGTGCTGGGTAGGTGATGGCACGTGTGGCTATGGGAGAGCTGAAGAGAAAAGCCACAGTGCTGTACAGGCCATGCAGGAGGTGTCCTGGCTGCTCTGGGGAGCCACTGGGCAGCTGAAGGCCCCTGTATGAGCCCAGGTAGGACAAGGCTGAATGGAAATAATTAGTCGATGAAAGGTTAACCAAACACTCAGCCTTAGCATGAGTCCCTGTGGGCTCCAGCTGTTTGCTGCCTTCAACAGCTCCTTCTCCACCAAGGAATTACGTCTGTGATTTTAGCAGGGCTGGTCTGTACTGGTTAGGCGGAGAAGAGGCAGGTTTGGGACAAGGATGTTTGTGTGGGCTTGGGTAGATGTGAGTTCAAGTTCCCATGTGAATGTGGTTACTGCAGGACTTCTCTTTGAGCACTTGGAGCCAAAAAATTAGTAAAATCAAGCGATAACCATACAACTCCTTTCTTTGTTTGCTGAAGCCGCAAAAGCCAAGTCTGGAGAGCATCCTGGAATCACTGCTTACCACAGCTGCCCTGTGGAATGCTACCAGAGAAGGATAACACAATGGCTGACCAAGAGATGACAGCAGCAGGGCTGATACCTGGGCAGGCAGAGGGGTAGGACCAGTGAGATGCTGAACCCCCGGTGTGGTGGGTGTGCCCACCAAGCTGTGACCCCAACTGCCTGCCTGCCCAGCAAGGTGGCCATGAGAACATCCGCTGCCTTCCTGCTCTTGCCTTTTTCTGTCCTTTGTGGTTTCCATGTCTGTCTGTCTGTTCACCCCCACGATCAGCTGCGACTGATGTTGTGAATCTCGTGCCTCGTTGTGTAGTGGGAGATAGGGAGAGTTCCTCGTTCTCCAAGTCAGCATTTCTGGTGTGAGTCTTTTTTTAAAAATTGCTATTTCCATGTGTGCAATGTGGAATTTGGAAAAGACAGACACATTAAAGTAATTGCACTCAGAAAGCATTTGGCCTGCCTGCTTTTTCACTCTAACAGCTGCCTTCTCCTTTATGCCCAGACTGTGTGTGCCCCAATCCTGTCTGTGTTCATTTTGCCTCATGCTCCTCACTCTTCTGCTTGATTTCCTGGACAGTGCAAGCAGCTGCAAGGAGCAAGTGTCCCTAAGAATTCACGTTTTCTCTTGAATGCCACTTTTCCTTGAAGTCCTGGTTGCCTAAACACCAGTCCCTCTGCAGACTGCTACTATCATTGCTTTGACTAACACAGGAATAACAAATTCAGCCTTTTTGTCTGCAGGTGTGTGTTTAACCCCCAGCTGGGTACCAGAACAGGCCAGATGTGAATTGTGGGCCTCTGGGTTTTCAGGGACATAGGAGGAGCAGCTCTGTGGGCTGGGGTGGGTGAGGACTTGTGGGCTGTCCTGATTCAGTCTCTCTCGTGATGGAGGACTGGACTGGATTATTTCAGCTGATCCTCCCCAGTCCTGGGTAGAGATGATATTTAATTTATGGTGCAGGGAAGGGGTGGGAGCTGTGTCTGTGTGTGCCTGTCCATGTCCAGGATTGGTGCTGTCACCTTTCCGTGCTCGTTCTGGGCTCAGCCCAACACGGTCCCTTGGAGATGAGTCAAGGAGGGATAGCACAGCGAGAATAAAGAGGATTTGAGAGCCTTGCAAATTCACCTCGTCAAAGGGCTTCTCTCCCATGTGCAGCCAAGTGATTTGAGATGAGAGGAAATCTCTCCATTCCAGGCAGCCTGGCTGGTTAAAGACCTGAGAAATGAGCTGGCTAAGAAGGCTCTGCTGACAATGTGTGTAAAATGAAAACCTTTTCCCTTCAGAAAGGATTTTTTTTGGCCATTAGGAAAAAACTCCCTGGAAAGGTTTTTCTTTTTTAAAAGTGGGACCAAGAGAAAAGCACAGAGGAGGGTTTGCTGAGCATCCAGTGCCATCCTCCTGGACTTGCAGCCAGTAGCACTCCTGCCATAGCAGCTGCTCTACACTAACCTGAGCTTCTCTTTCCATTTGGAAGAATAAACCAGAAACATTATATGAAATGCAATTAGCTTTTTCTAATTTCCAGCCCAAAATTATCTGTGGCTGGTTTATTTCCTTTTATCCTTGTACCAACAATGGCTTTTAACCAAGATACCTTTTTACTTCCTGGAAATTTTTATCCCTGAAACATTTTAGGTTTGCTGCAGATTTCCTAGAGCTTTCCTTTCATTAGGCTGAGCTGGCTGACTCCTTCCATCCTTCCCTCCTGTGAAGTGCTCACCTTTGCCCAGGGGCCCTTACTCTTCTCTAGCTTATTCCCCTGATTTTGGCTCAGGAGCTCCATGAATGCTCCTGAACAGCCATTTTTTGCAGGACTCACAAGCCCACAGCAAAGTACAAACCTTCCAGGTCTGTCTTGTGCAAGAAATTGGGCATTTTTCCTTGGATAAGTCCTGGAAGAGGAAAAAAAAAATCCATGAAAGAGCAAAAATATCCATGAAAATGTGAAATTTCCATTTGCAGAGTCCCTCTGTTAATAAAAAAAATAAAATGAGCTTTTATGTCATTAGTCTCCATTGAGCCCATGGCAAATGTGCTCAATTTAAAGGTTGAAAGGCTGGTTTGCTGCAACTGACAGATGCTGTCAGCTCAGCTGAGCTTTCAGCAGCCACAGGAGAGACCCTCAGACACCGTCAGCAGCCCCACTACAACATGGTCTAGGAGAGGTTTGAATATTTGTTTAAAACTCCTGGATTTCAGACTGATGACCCCAAGGAGCTCCTCGTTTGGGGTGGCCTCAGAGTAACACCCTGCCACGTGTCCCCAGAGTGATGTGAAGCCACAGCAGATCCTCTCCAGCAGCACAGCCCTCGGAATGCACCAGGGATATGGAGCATCTCCCCAGCGTTGTCTCACACAGTTTGCTCTCACACACTTCCTAAGGAAGATGGGAGCTTGACTTCTTCAATTTCAAAATGAATTTAAGGTCTTGGAGACTGATTCCATGCAGTGGTGGCCAGTCTAGAGGCTTATTCTGTCTCAGCTGCCCCCACTGCTGACCCAGAGAGCTCCAGCTGGGAGGGGACCACAGCTCACCCAGGGCACCCCCAGGCTGCAGAAGGCAGCTGGGCTATCAGGGCTGGTCAGCAAGGCTTGCTCCACACAGGCTCCTTCCCACGGCTCTGTTCCATCTCATTTACAAAGCCTGTGCAGAGGAGATGTCGCTGCTTCCATCAGCAGATCCCCTGCCACTCATCATCACCCTCAGCTTGTCTCTGCAGGACCTGCACACGCTGGCACGGCTTTGAATCCTCAGAGCACAGGCAGTGTCACGCCTGGGAGGACAGATGGTGTTTTTCAAGGCATCCATGCACACAGAGTCCCCAGGAGTTATTCCAGGGAGCCGAAAGTCATCTGGAAATTTTGATTTCTTGAAATTGGCCTGTCCTGAGAATACACTGGTTCTCATGATGCTTTTGCCAGGAAATAAACTTCCCAGGTTCCAGATGAAATTTCCGATCCAAGCACTTGAGAGTTGCTCTATTACTCAATCCTCCAGGCACCCCTAAAAAAAGATCTTTCTGAACTCTGTCTCCACATCAGGACCAAACTTCCAAGGCAGCTTTGGGACTAGAGTTCCTTATCAGACCCCCTGTTTTCAATCACTCCAAAAAGCCAGATTTTTTCTCTGCAACAGTGCTTTTAATGAGCCATGCCTATGGAGATGTGTGTACCCTCCCCAAACCATCACAGTGTGTCTCTCCTGCTGAAATCTTCGCTGGAGTTTCTCACATCCATCTGCTGTGACAGCAAATACAACTTCATACACAGTTCTCTGGCCTGATGCCAGATGGATATTTGATGAAGTTATAAAGCCAGACAGAAAAATTATTTCTTTTGCTGGCACGTAGGCGGAAAAGATGCTTCTTTCGGAGACAAATCCCTCTCTGCTCTTATCTCGGCATGAGAAATCAGTATGATCTATGGTTCATCTTTTTATCTCCAGCTGAGTCAGGCAAATATGATGCTGTCATTAGGAGTTGATCCTCCTTCTCCCATGGCAAGCAGCTGGTGCTTTATCCCATTTGCTATCTCCAGGTCTCTGCACCCTCCATTTGGAGGCAGATTTTACATGTGGGAAGGACGTGCTGCTGGCAAACCTGGGGTGTTTGGCTTCTGCAGCTCACTTAAGGGTGGGCACATTGCTGCTGCCGGCACCCCAAGGCTGCTTGTGCACATCAGTAGCCAGATCTGTTTTCTGGGGACCTTTCACAGGGCCATGGAGTTCACTGGGGAAAAATAACCTTTATCTGGCAACTACAGCTGCACCTGGGAGTGGCAGAGCTGTTCGCTCCAGAGAGGTAAACCCAGGCAGCAGAGCATGGAAAGCTCCTGAGGCTTTCAAATGGCTTTTCTTTCTTATCCTTTGTCTGAAAACACCAATCTGCCCCAAAACTTTTGCTGTATCCTTGCTGGATAAATGGATTTTCATGGCCATAAATCTCTGGAAATCTCTCTGAACGTGGTCTGACAGCCTGGAGATGACCAGCAGCCCCCTCCATGCCCCTGGTGTTTTGCTGTGTGGGTGCAAGTAGGGCAGTCCCTCCTCTGGGTAAAGAGAAAGACAACAGGCAAGAAAGGAAATTGAGGCACAGAGCTGAAAAGGAGGTCTCAGCTTTTCCCAGGGAAAGAATAAAACCCCAGCTCTCAACATCTGTAACATCCCAGGGCAAGGACTTCCATGCCTCAATCCTGTGTTGTGTCAGATCCACCTGCTCGTATGTGCTGGCTTCATTTGAAGGAGAGGAAGCACCATCTCTTTTCCTGATTAAACCTCAAAATGCACCTTTTGGGTGGGCCAGATTCAGACACTCAGGAGTGTAGGTTCCCTTGTTCAGGGCAGCAGTCTCTGAGGGCGAGAAACACAGAGATGGGTTTTCTCTGCAGGGAACTCAGGGATGAACTGACTGAACAATCCTGTTGGATGTTGTTTTCCTGACTTGATGCATTTCTCTGGCACAAGGCTGAATTTCCCAGCAGCTCTGGGCTACAAATATTTTCATAGAGCCTCATTAAATACATAGCTTCAGTTCTGAAAATCACATTTGTTCTAAATAAGAGCTGTCTGCTGGGAGAATTAATTCCTCTGACTTAAGTCACCTCCCTGGAAGTGATGCTGTTGTCTTCGATTTCATGGCTCAGATGATTACACTTTTCCAACACCCAAGAATAACGAGATTAGGGAATTTGTGGCAATGAAGGCAAAGAGGAGGAACTGGCTACGAAAAAGGGAAGAGAAATTGAATTTTCCTGTTAAAAGAAAAGGAAATGCCCATTTCACAGAAACAGTTTTGCTTTTGGGAATAACAGTGGGGGAAACTCCTTTTGAACCAAAATCTCTTACTAAAACTATCAGGTTCGTTGCCACACTCAAAAAGCTTTGTGATCATGGCAGTTACCATCCACCCATCAGCGAGGCTGTGGGCAGCCCTCTGTCCCTGTGGAACAGGGAGGAAAATCCAGGAGAGCGTTTTCCCTGAGGATTTAGGCAAGCTAACAGTGAGCCTGTGGGCTTCTGGCAGGGCACGGTTGGTGGAAGGGCATTCCAGGATGTAGGGGTGGTGGGGAGCTGCAGGGCCACACTTAAACTGAAGATGTCAGAGTTTGCTGGCTGGGGACAAAGATGTTTGTTAGAGCGACTTTTTACACAGGCAGAGAGTGATAGGACAGGGTGCAGGTGGTTTTAAAACCTCTTTTAAAGTTAAAAGAGGAGAGATTTACATATTAGGAAGAATTTCTTTGCTCAGAAGGCAACTGGAAAAGGTTGCTCAGAGAAGTTATTGATGCCCCATCCCTGGAAGTGCTCGAGGCAAGGTTGGATGGGGCCCTGAGCATTCTGGTCTGATGAGTGGCATCCCTGCCTGTGGCAGTGGGGCTGGAACTGGATGATGTTTAATGTCCCTTCCAACCCAATAGATTCCATGATTCCATTCTGAAGTGGGGATGATCACTGCCTGAGCACACATGGCACACGTGGGCACCCCGCACTCCCACTGCCAAAACTCAAAGGAGCAGCCAGCTGACGTCCCTCTGTGACGCCAGGGATGGGAAGAAAACACCCCCCTGGGAGGGACAACTGCTAAAGGGAAAGGCTCTTCTTTGGTGACACTGGGAACACTTTATCAGGACTAACACTGGCAACATCATTAGGTTTAATGTTTCTGTTATTTTGCTGTCAATTCTCCTAATGGCGCTCCAGCAGCATGGAGTTGAGTGAGTCATAGAAGTAATTATTAACCAGGCTATGGCACTGAAAAGGCATTCAAAGTTCAATTCAGCACCAGCCCCAGTCGATGTGCAGGGTGTACGTTCATTAATGAGCAGGTGCTAAGTGCGTTTTCTGAGGAGAGAAAAGGAGAGAGCCCATTCCATGTGAAATATTTTGCCTCATTATTCTCCACTGGGAAAAAGGTAGCAGCAGGTGGAGGGACTGAATAGGAATAAGGGTGCACATCTTGATCCTCACATTTTTAAGGGCATTTGAAAGACAAGCACTCTGGGTTTTACTACATCACTGCTCAGACTGATGTAGGGACCCAGAGGTGTCGGGATCTGTAGGTACAAAGCATGGCAGGAAGCTGTGCCAACAAAACCTGGGACTCTGAGTGGAAATAAACAGGCAAAAGGGAAGTTTTGGAGGTAGGGAACTGGATGTACCAGGAGATGAAGTGATGTGACTAAGGTCACATAAGGATTTGGTGGCAGAGGAGAAAACACTGCTTAGAGTCAGTGCATCTTGTGACTCACCCACCAGACTTCCCTTTTTCCTAGATCTTCTTTCTGCTGCAGGCACACAGCCCCCCTTTCAGACAGACTCGTAGCTGGGGTGACAGAAGTACATCAACTCTCTCCCAGTCATCTGTCCTTCCTCTGCCCAAGGCTCAGTACCTGCAGGCAAAGGGCAGAGCTAAAGTTCACATCAACAGTGCCACAGTCCAGCCTGCGAGGGTGGGTTTGTGTAAAACTTTCTATTCTGCATTTTTTCCGAGTTATAGGGGAAAGGTTTTGTTTCAGTTTGGGGAGCAGGAGTGATAAAACACATTTCTGAAGGCAGGAAGATGATATCTGCTGAGATGAGCAGCAGCCGCCTGGAACAGCAATTACAGACACTGCAGATGTGTCATGGGTCTGGGCAGGGGGGAGGATGCAAGGTACATGCATTTCATGAGCATGGATCTGTGTGAATAAAAGTGAAGAGTCACTCAGAAGAGGTGATGGGCTGTCTAGAATGAGAACAGCAGTGATCTGTCTTCTTTTACAATGTGTGAAGCAGGGTGATGGAGATGGGATAGAAATTTATCTGTATCAAGCCACAAGCAAATGCCTGACAGACTGAGTCCATCCCCACAACCACAGGGGTGAGGTGACCAGCTCGTGTGTCCCCTGGGAGCAGAGCTGTGGCAGACAGCATGTGGCTAGGGCTGGACAGCCTTCCCCAGGGCCTTGGGGACTCTGTGCATTCCACCACGGGGCTCTTGCACATCCCCTGGCACCCAGGGAGGACCTAAGAGCCTTCTTGTTCCTCCCAGCCCAGGACTGATGTCTGTCTGCCCCTGCACCACAGCAGTTCAGCCTATGACTTTGCATTTGAGGTGTCATCAGCACAGGTGGGTTCATGGTGATCCCAGCTCATGTTCACAAATCTCTGATGCTGTCTCTGCTGCTCTCATGGGGCGAGGGAGCCTTGGGGGAAGGGGATTTGCCAAAAGGAAGGATTGAAGGGTTGAACTGGCTCTTCTGTTTTTCATATGAACGAGCCACAAAATCACCTCAAGCTCATTTGACTCTCACAGTTTCTTCATCATCTTCTAACCTTGCCTACCCACCCTGTGTGCAATATCCTAGACCAATGAAACTTTTGCAGAAAAAAATGTAGGGGAAACCAAGGACTCTTACCAAATATATAAGTGTCAAGGAGTCAACATATTCTGATGAAACATGCTTTGGTGATGAGTTCTAGACAAGCTCTGAGCAAGGTTTCACATTTCAGCTTCACAGTTTATTTGAACTGCCGTGATAACTCTGCTTCTAAATGAGAGCAAGCCTGTGTGGGCTCCTCAGATTGTTTCCATTCAGACTGACACCTCCAGCTGCCCCCGAAAGCTGAGTTCCACAGCAGCAAAAAGAGCTTTGTAGCCTTGGCTTTAATTAACTCCCTACAGCAAGAGACACTTTGGCTGTAACGCACCAGTGGCTTTCAGATGTGCCATTTATCAGCTCCCTAAATGCGATCAGAGCCAGTTTGATCCAATTAGGCAGCTGCAGTACAGGGTAGCACCATCCAGCCTGTGTGCAGCAGCACTCAGGACAAGGGAATGCAGTGCTGGAAGACTGCAACCTCCCCATCTGGGATAAAGTGTCGTCATCCTTCCATGTGATCCCATCAATCCCGTTCTGTGATTAGGGTGAAAGTCCTCAAAAAGCACTTCAGTGTCTGCTAAAGGCTGAGCCTGTAATATGTCATGTAGACAAGACTGTTTGTCTCTTCCAACCTGCAATGGGGTTTATGATGCCAAGAAACCTCAAGGATCATCCAGATTCAACCCCCTGCCATGGGCAGGGACACCTTCCACTGCACCAGGTTGCTCAAAGCCCAATCCAACGTGGTCTTGAGAATATTCAGGGATGGGGCAGCCACAACTTCTCTGGGCAACCAGTGCCTGTGCAACCAGTGTCAAGCACCCTTTTCCCATCATTATCTGCCCTTAAAGGTGAAAGGTATCTCTTCCTCTGTTTTATAAGCTCTCTTCAAATACTGGAAGGCTGCAATGAGGTCTCCGCAGAGCCTTCTCTTCTCCAGGCTGAACCACCCCAACTCTCAGATATGTCTTGATGACAGAGTCAGTCTGTCTTCATAACAAAGGTACTCCAGCTCTCTGAGCATCTCCATGGCCTCCTCTGGATTCACTCCAGCAGGTTCCCATACCTGCCTTTTCTGACCTTGAGGACTTACTTGGGGGACAGTTTGTGAGTAGGAGAGGACTTCTTCCTCATCAGCCAAGGCTGCAGTGGGCACACAAGAGGTGTTGGAAAGGTCTCGTTGGAGCATGGATTCTCCCTGTTGTGCTTTTTTGCTGCTCTGCTAATGGTGCTCATGGAGGGACCAGTGAAGCCTCTGTTTCCCCCATTTTCTGTGGTTTTGTCTGCACAGCTCTTTGCTGGTCTTAGTCTGGATTCTGTCCTTTTCCCAGAGCCCAGTCCTTACCATCTTAGGCCAAACCTATAAGGCCAAATTGCACCCAGGAGCACCCAGCATCATCTCAAATGATGGTGTCATACCAGAGCATCTGTGGTCACCAAAACTGTCAACCCAAAATTTCCTGCAGCTATTAAAACATAGGAAGCCTTGCACTACCTTAGCTAATGTTGTGCAATTTCCCCTCCTCTTAAAAAAAGGAATCAGCCTCCACAGATCTTGCTTCTCTTTTTGGTTTTGGCCCTGGGGAGCTGACTCCATCCTACATCATTCTGTTGAGCGACTTGCAAGCCCATCCTTCCCCAGAGCCACCTGTTTAATGCTGAATTAATTTACATTTCTTTTAAGAGCTTGTGTTTGCTCCAGCAGACAGGCTATGAGTTATTGCCTGATCCGCTTTTCTGTTCAGGAGGTTACAAGGGGCTCGTTAAACAGAGCAGAATATGCAAAATGAAAGGTGACTTACCCGTTGAGCAATACTGAAGTTTAGAAACATCAGACAGCAAGAAGGGAGCTCTTATATCACTGCCTGCAAAGCTTTTTGCCGGTGTTTACATAAAACTATCATCAAGCCATGAATTTAACTGAAAACTGACAGTCTGAATGACTGACTCCCCAGCAGTCAGCACATGAAATAGATCCCATTCAGGTGAGCACCGGCTGTGTGGAAAGTGGGTTTTATCCAGACTGATTGATGAGGAGGTACCAACATCAGGAGCTGTCTGCTTGAGGGATGAGGCACCTTAAAGCAATGGCTTGGCTTTGATGGATGCCAGAGATCAGATCCTGAGGAGCAGAGCAGATCAGGTGGGATCTGAGCAAGGAGACACTCGATGCTGCTAGAGATGCACTGCAAGAAGAGCTGAGACCCAACAGGCTCTGCCAAGGGGCTGGAATTGGGGTTGGGGCTGAGGCTGGGGATCAGATCAGAAGCGTTTTCTGCTGCCTTTGATACATCACATATCCAGGAGTTCCATTTAGGGTGGGTGCTGCTGAAGTTTTCTCTGAATAGCTTCACCAGAGGTTAAAATCAGACGCGCAGAGCATCAGGGGGACTGGAGTCACTTTGGCACTGGGTGCAGTGGCTCTTGCAGGAGCAAGTGCAGCTACCAGTGCCTGAGAGACGCTGTGAAGGCACTGGGGCAGTGAAGGCAAACCAGCACAGTGCTGGTATTTGGCAGGAAGAGACAACATTGATTATGAGTCTCTTTTCCCACTGAGTCGCTGCTTTCCACCAGATAAAACCAGATTCAGCATCCTTGGAACCCCTGGGCTATTGGGCTGCTTTCCTGTCAGCCTGGCCAAGCCTCTGCCAGATCTGCCCCTTCTCTGATGCCCACAACAAATCCCCAAGTGTCACCTGTTTCTCCTCTGTACCTGCTTTGTTCCCCTCTGCCCACAGCTCTGGGGACCTGCAACGAGCTTGTGAACCAGGGAGCTGCTCTCTCCCTCTTTTTTTTCCCCTCTCTTTTATATTCCTCTTTTAGCTTTATCAGGCAGTCTAATAAAATATAGTTTCTCTCCCTATAAACCTTGCCTCTAGAGACTTAACTGCACTGAGGTTGCTATAACAACAATCGAGCTCTTTGCCAGCAAGAAATGAAGGGAAAAGGTACTGGGAAAGCCAAGGGAGAGTTGAGTAGAGAGACCTCCCTGCACTGTGTCGCATTATCCCTGCGAGGGGCAGGAGGAGGCAGAAGAACGCGAAGGAGAAGCAGCACCTCTGGGGGAAGGAGGGGTTTGAGTCCCAAATCTGCTCAGGGATGTGCTGCAGGACCCTCCCCATGGAGCACACAGAGCAGATCCCCCGAGGGAATGTTTGCCCTGCTCAGGTGAAAAACCATGCACAGAAACACCCTGACTCTGGCACTGCTGGTCCCCAGTTACTGGGCTGCTCCCAGGACTCACCCACACAGCAAAATTCCCATTCCAGCCAGGAAGGAGGCAGGTGTCAAGGACTCTGATGGGCAAACCAGGCACTTTCAGAGGATAAATGGATGCCACATCCTCCTGTGACTGCAGCTGGCCTGGAAAGGTTTCCCCTATCCCTGAGCACAGATGTTTAAGCAGCAGGAGAGGGGCTGCCGTGGTTCCTTGGGCTGAAAAGAGCCAGGGAGGGTTCAGGTGAGGGAGAGGAGGTGGAAACTGCTGGCAAGGGCATGCAACTGCTTGTAGAGGATGCTTGTCCTAGAAAGTAGTAACTTAAAAGCATGAAAAAAAATGGTAGGAGAGCTTATCTGGAGTAGCTATGGATACCTACAGGCAGGGACACTCTTCTCCATCCTTTTCTGTTCTTTTTAGCTGATTGCAAATGCCACAGAGAAGCTCTTCTAACCCCATCAGCCAGGGGTTTATTAGAATCAAATCTTAATTTTTCCCTCCCAAGTTATGGATTAGGGGCTCTGAATTGTTAAACATCTGAGGATTGCCAAGAATAGAGAGTTTGTTAAGCACCCTGAGAGCTGGGCATTAAAGAAAGTTAAATTATTGTTCTCGGAGCCACTGCAGAGATGAATATTTATGACTCAATCTAGTTTTCCAGAGTCTCATCATTTCTTATGTCAACTGTATTTTATAGAAATGTCCACAGGGAAGGAATTGACTTTTGTTCTGGGCCCGAACCAAACAAGCTCAAGCAGTGATTATTCGGGTTTTGAAACAGTGGGATAATTTAATCTCAACATCTATCGATCTCCTTCTGCAGTGGAATCCTATGGTTAAACATCTGCAAGGCAATTAATAGCCTAGAGTACAAATTCATTACAGATTTATCAATAGGTACTGAGTTTTAGACTGGGAAAAAAAATGTTTTATAATCTGCTTACTTTGGAGTAAAAAAAAAAAAGAGATTCAACTTCACACAGCCAAAGATACATCTTAGGCTGTGAGGGAACTGCTCCCTGCTGTTGGCAAGGTTTAAAAGGCAGATCCATTTCAGGGCACATGGTTCCCAGTTTGGGACTGACGTGGGTAAATCTTTCAGGAAAATAGCTGGCATTTCCCCCCAAAATCAGATTTTGAAATAATAATTTTAAAAAATAGTTAAAACTTGAGGGGAAAAGTGGCAAAGTCTGGTGTTGCTGACCCTGATCTCTTCCCTGGCCTTCAGCTGGGGATGAGTTTCACGGGTCCTTCCCTGGCTGTGCTCCCTCCTGGAGGCAGCTGCCTTGGGTGGTGAGCAAAGTGATTCCCATATCAGTTAATTAATTGGTGCAATCTGTTAATGAGGTTTATAACGTACTTTGTGGGCCATCTGGACAAGAGATGGTTTCGAGGCTGGCTGCAACATGTCCCTGCCTTTTATTAACTGTAATGGTTAAATATGGACTAATTAGGGGGGACACACAAATCAGTTAGAAAGAGCTGGGGCTCTCACTGGTGGATTTATCGTCAATGAGTAGGAACTGCAGCTGACAGGGAAATCGATGCCTTTCTGAGCAGGATGGGGGGAATTAATCCATGCTGAGAATTGCAGGCCAGACCCTGTGGTGGGCCAAAGGCAAAGCTTCAGGCACAGCAAATGCTTCACAATCCTCCCCCTCAGCAGCTTCTCAGGATCCCCCTGCCAAAATCTGACCCATACTTCATTGTTGTGGTTGGAAATCTGAAGGCAGAGGGTTGTCAGTTGTTTTGAGCAGTGCAATGCAGCAATACAATAACCACCAGGTGCCTGGGATATTATTTAAATGTACAAAACAAATATTACAGAGCGGGGGTGTAAAAAAAAAAAAAGAGAGAAGTGATAGACCCAGGCAAACCCAGAGAAATGTCTTCTCTCTGGCCCCTGCCCTTGTCTCAGCCCCCAAATAAAGTGATGTTCATCTCATCTCTGTTATCCAGAGCTCATTTCCCTTGCAAGAAAAAAAAAAGTGCTCAGCTCTAACAGGGAGATACGTGAGTGTCTGGAAGGGAATCAGCTCAGTCAATCATGTGCAATGTAAACTCTTTGTGAAAACACCCTGGATCCACTTTGCAAAATGACTCCGATAAATGACAAAACAATGTGCATGCACTCTTCAGGAAGTAAGAGATTAAACAAAGACCTAGAGCTTATAATCATTGCTGCTTTGGGGAAGAATAATTTACAGTAAAAGACACCTGCCTGATGTGTTGTTTAGCAGTTTTGCAAGTTTCCCCATTTCCCTTTCCTAGCCAGTGCTTCAAATTTGTTTGTAACTAGAATAAACTGAAAAAAAACCTGGGCCCCTTCTATGTACATCCTCTTCCACTTATCACTGCATAGATCTGCATCCATAGGCCATTCGAGCAGAAATGGCTGCAGAATGATGACCACCTGAATTAACAACTATTTATGATAGTTGTTATCCAAAAACCTCTGAGCTGAGCAACCTGGCATCCAGCAGAAGACACCCCTGTTTAGGACTGAGATTTAACAGTTGTTTGGTTTGGATTTTTAATGTCAATATACACCCCTGCAGAGGAAAAGACTCAGTAGCCTGTTGTCAGATTGGGTGTAGGAACTGGTATTTGTCAGCAATAGGAGCATTGACCAACCTGACCCATGGTCTTGATGCCTTTGGGCTGGTGAGATTCCTGCTTCTGGGGGCTCATTCCCTCCAGGAACATCAGCTGTATGATAAACCAGCACCTGCAAGGACTCCAGCAAACACAAGTGTCTCTGCACCCCTCAGGCTCTGCCTTTGCCTGCCCTCATTCACCAGTTGTTCCCAGTCTCCACTGCACAGAGTTTTGTTCAGCCTGTGAATGATGAGCTGCAAATACAAGTGGTCTTACACCACAGCTCTAACGCCTGTTTTTATACTTCTAATTCTCACCAGGCTTCCTCTTAAAGCAATAGGGATGCTTAATAGGGGGCTTGATAATTCTTCAAGGGGTCGAGCGGTTCAAAATGAGCACCCTGCCCATGAAAGCAGCATTTCCAGCCTCTCCCTGCTGCGCTGAGGATGAACAGTGTTTTATTTATAGGCAAGGCACAAAGCTGAAGGCCCAGGATGAGAACTGCCAGCTCCAGAGACAGAAATAATATCTGTGATTGACCTAAATGTCCAAGGCAACCGCTGACAGCCTAAACACAGCACAGGAGCAGAGCCTTTAATGAATAAACGGAAGGAAATTTATACCCAAGGCTGCAAGAGGAGTCCTTGGGAAATAAATCCCCTCAGCCTTTCAGCAGCAATTGCTGGAGGTAGATGACCAGATCTCATCCTGCTGTTACACCGACCTCCCCGAGCATGGCAGAGCTTCTAGACCAAAGCCTCTGACCTGACAATTTGCAAACCCCAGAAGAGATCCTGAACTGGCATTTTAGTTCTTAAATTTTGGCAGGGCCAGCGTGTGCTCAGAAATACCCTGGGACACAGGACTGGGAGGCTGTGACCCTGCAGGGTGGCCTCAGGAGCTGGGCACAGCACAGTGGGTCCTGCCATCAGCCAGGGGAGTCTTAAGCTCAGCAAACAGCCTCTGGTGGCTGACGGGTGATGACCGAGCAGTTGATGCCTCAAAAACCTCATGCATCAAGGTGAGAGCCAAACACTGCTGGAAGAATCTTTCTGGAGGAAATTAAGCTCACAACAATGCAGATCTGGGGATGCTGGGGACTTTCTAGACTCACAGAAACGCCCTGGAGGTAATTTATTTCCCATATCCCATCCTCATCCTGGTAATCCTTCCTCACACTTGACAAAAGGCAGGACACCCCGGCACCCCCAGGCAGAGCAGCCAGAGAGCTTTGCTCAGTTGTGAGGTGGAAAAGACCCTGGGGCTGAACAAGGACCCTCAGACTAAAATATAACCTTGGCTAAGACCTGATGCAGCATCCTGGGCACGGGGAGCTGTAGGAAACACAAATCCTCCTCAGAGCACACAGAAACGTGGCAGTTCTCATTGTCTGTGCTACCAGATGGAGCTGGTAGGTGTCACTAGCAATAAGAAAAAGAGAAGAGCAGGAATGTTCAGTTCAGATTTCCCTATCAAGCCTTCACTGCTGGGCCGGGGTTTGCATTTTTGGCACAGCACAACACTGGGGGAAACACAGATACTGCACCAGCCAGGTTGGGCTCAGGATTCAGCGACAGCCAGAGCGCCGTGGTGTCTTTCGTCCCCTAGTGAAGTTACTGTCCACAAAAGATGTTTACTTGTTGTTGAGAGCACAGTTAAAAGTAAAGGACAGTGGGAACGGGTTCTAGTCACCAGCATCAGCCCAGGATAAGCAGATGTAACAGTTGTCTTGCAAACTTTGCAGCAAAATGTAAGCATCTGCTGACAGAGTAGCCGAGACAGACACACTCTAACGCAGCCCAACCTGAGCTCTGAGGAGCTGGCCCATGGCCTGACAGTCACTTCCAGCTGGTCTTAGTCCACCCCACTGCCATGAAGAGGGTCCTGCCTCCACTGTCATAGCTGGCCCCTTCTTTCTATCAATACCAGAAACCTGATCTGGCTGAAAAGTCTCATCTGGTCTCCTTTAATTTCCTGCTGGATCTGTTAATAGTATCCCAGAATCACAGATTACTCTGAAACGGAAGGGACCCAGAAGGATAATCGAGTCCAACCCTTAAATGAAGGCAGCTCCCTGCTCTGTCCCATAATTGTTACTGCCAGTGATGAGGAGGGGCAGGAACAGGGGTGCAGCCATGGGAATCCTTCCCACATCAGCACAGGCTTCTTCCCACCCCAGTGCAGGCCTCGCTCCTGGCAGGAGCATCGTGTTTCTCAGGCCCCTGCTAAAAACTGATGGGATAATGCAGTTCATGGCTGTGCAGAGGGATTCTAGAGCTGGGGCAAGGCTGCATGGGTGGCTTTCCTGCTGTCCCTTGTCATGGACATCCACTGAGGAAAATCCCAGCCCTGGACACCACAGCATCTGTCTGGTCTTTTTTATTCCCACTTTTTTTCCCCTGTGCCATCTCACAAGCTTGGACTTCTGGAGCCTGTGCTCTGAGCCGTGGTTATTGCACACAACTTCCCCCTCAAGAGCTCTGACAAGTAATAGAATTATCCTCCTTCCCCAGCTCATCGGCCGGGAGCTCTCCGGCTTTAATGCAGCGATAAATTTTTGCTCCATGGAAGGAGAAGGGCAAGAAAGGGGGAGACGGAGCAGTGTAGCCACAAACAGGGAGCTGATAAAGGCTAATGAATTTATAGGGATTACAGCAATCCTTCAGCCAAAGCCAGGGACCCACACAGCCACACAGACCCGTGTGATCTGCCTGCAAGAAATCACTCAAAAGACAGGCAGTTCACCCTTTTTCCTCTAATTAATTATGGCTGGGAGCAACAAGAAGATGGGGTAAATATTTCACTTGGCTGCAGGTGGACAGACATACTGTGACCCCAACGTGCTGTGACCCCAACGTGCTGTGATCCCAACGTGCTGTGACCCCAATATACTGTGAGCCCCCACCAGCTTAAAATCTGGGGAGCATTTTGCCCAGGCCAGGCTGAGCCCTGTACCCCCACTTCCCCAGGGATGATGCTGGGGGGTATCAGGGGCTGGGAGAGGGGATGCTGGTGGCAGGAGGTCCCAGTTATGACGGTCAGACCTAGGAATTAAGCTTATGGGATGCAGTTGGTCCTGCTCCTCAGACAACAGGATCTTGTTTCGAGAGGGTGTGGGCAAAAGGCTGCGGCTCTGCCTGCTGCTCGCATGGATTTGGGCAGCAGATGGAGCTCGTTCCGCTGGTATGAGCAATTCCTCGCACTTTCTCACCTGGAGCTGGGATTTGCCTGCTCCGAGGTTGTGGGTGCCCTGCACCCTGATGAGCTGGGGGCTGCCAGCTCACGCACAGCTGTGCCAGGTGAGCAACACCTGCAGCATCTTCTCAGTTTGGGTAAATCCCGACCAGCTCCATTGTCACCATGTTTCCTGCAATGCGCTTGTGCTGCCTACTACGGTCAGAGAATCCCTGCCCCACTAAGCAAGACCTCAAGGAGATTTGGCTACCAAAATACCTGGCCCAAATGGCAAGGTTGAGCTCAGCAGGTTAAAAGCCGAGCTCCAAAGGGTCCCACTGAGGTGTCCCACCTGACAGAGGCACTCTGGTGCTCTGGCCACCTCTCGAGGACAGGAAGGCTGTGGCCGTCAGTGATAGATGTGGCAGTGCTGGAGGAGCCCTGGCCTTCTCCCTTGGCCATGATCTCACTTCATCAGCACTGGGGTTTTGAATCTAACAACTTTTGTGTGTGTCAGGTCATCATAAAACGCCTTGAGGTTAAAGGGCAAGTTAATCTGTTATTTTGTCCTTCAGTACACTGAAAGGCTTTTTTTTCTTTTTATTTTCACACATTTGCATTAACTTCAAGGTGCAAGAAGCACAAATTTTTTTCTTTTTTTTTCTCTTCAGGTCTGCTGGTTTTGTCTGGGATAGAATTAATTTTCTTCCAAGATGTTTTGATGGTGCTCTGTTGTGGATTTGTGACCAGAACTGTGGTGATATGAGGCTGTTTTAACTATTGCTGTGCAGGGCTTACACAGAGACAAGGACTTTCCTGCTTCTCCCACCTCCTTGAGAGGAGGCTGGGGGTGCACGAGGGGTTGGGAGGGGCCACAGCCAGGACAGCTGACCTCAGTGACCACAGGGGTAACCAGACCATGTGATGTTGTGCTCAGCAATAGAAGGAGTGTGAAGAAGGAGGAAAGAGGGATGTTTGGAGTGATGGCGTTTGTCTTCCAAGTCACTTTTACACATGATGGAGCCCAGCTGGCCTGGGGATGTCTCAGCACGTGCCTGCCCATGGGAAGCAGCAAATTAATTCCTTATTTTGCTTTATCTGTGCACACAGCTTTTGCTGTTAAAATGTCTTTATCTCAACCCATGAGTTTCCTCACTTTTACCCTTCCAATTCTCTCTCCCCCATCCCACTGGGGGGTAGTGAGCAAGTGGCTGTGTAGGGCTGAGCTTCCTGCTGGGGTTAACCCACAACACTACCCCACACATTCTTTGGAAAAAACCAACCTCCATTCACATTATTTTCAGTGTTCCTGAGCATGTAATTGAGTCTCTCCCATCCCTACCTGCCCACAAACACCTACATCCAGAATTCCAGGCGAGCTGCTCCTGAGAGCTGCGCTCCTCCGAGCTCAGGCACGGTTTCGTGGCAGTCCCTGGAAGACGCGGTAGATGGCACTCCGGATATGATATTCCGGGCTTAAAACTTCACTCCTGAAGTTGAACTAAAATTAAAAACCTGGAAAAGTTCAGGAGAGCTTTAAGCCTCTTAATTTAAATACAGATGCTGAACGTCTGGGAGAAATTCCTGACACGGGAAGCTGCTTTTCCCACCTTGTTCAATAAGAAAGGTGCCATCCCCGAGTTATCAGCACAGGTTGAGTGTGGGATCCCTGAAGCAGCAGGTAACCAAACAGAGAGCTTTGGGGGGAGGCAGGTGGAGGAAAGGGCATGGCTGATTTCATTATCACTAATAATAATGAATCCTTCTCTCAAAAAAAATTCTCACCATGGAAAAGACNAAAATGTCTTTATCTCAACCCATGAGTTTCCTCACTTTTACCCTTCCAATTCTCTCTCCCCCATCCCACTGGGGGGTAGTGAGCAAGTGGCTGTGTAGGGCTGAGCTTCCTGCTGGGGTTAACCCACAACACTACCCCACACATTCTTTGGAAAAAACCAACCTCCATTCACATTATTTTCAGTGTTCCTGAGCATGTAATTGAGTCTCTCCCATCCCTACCTGCCCACAAACACCTACATCCAGAATTCCAGGCGAGCTGCTCCTGAGAGCTGCGCTCCTCCGAGCTCAGGCACGGTTTCGTGGCAGTCCCTGGAAGACGCGGTAGATGGCACTCCGGATATGATATTCCGGGCTTAAAACTTCACTCCTGAAGTTGAACTAAAATTAAAAACCTGGAAAAGTTCAGGAGAGCTTTAAGCCTCTTAATTTAAATACAGATGCTGAACGTCTGGGAGAAATTCCTGACACGGGAAGCTGCTTTTGCCACCTTGTTCAATAAGAAAGGTGCCATCCCCGAGTTATCAGCACAGGTTGAGTGTGGGATCCCTGAAGCAGCAGGTAACCAAACAGAGAGATTTGGGGGGAGGCAGGTGGAGGAAAGGGCATGGCTGATTTCATTATCACTAATAATAATGAATCCTTCTCTCAAAAAAAATTCTCACCATGGAAAAGACTTGATATAAAGCTGGGTGGAGAAATGGCATTGGATGTGGGCGCTTTTCTGTGGGTTTCAGTGGTGGCTTGGCTTCAGAGAGGTGCCACATCCCTGACCCATTTTCTTAGCTGGTTGCAGGAGTCTTCTGAACACCTCAGCCCCACACAGCCACAGAGGCTCTGCTCTGTCTCACTGTGGAAATGTAGTAGGAGGCACTGCTGGTGATAGAGGTTTGACAAAAAGTAGGCAAATTATGTCTAATTGGTTCTTAAATTCTGCTGAGCATCTGGGTGGATCCTATGAGTGTACAGTCATCTCAGGTATTGAAACAGCAGGACAGAGATTCACCTGAGTCAAGGTGTAGCTGTTGACTCCAATAAGAAACTGTTCCCATTGCAAGTGCTTCTCCAGATATCTTAAATTTTACTTAATTTCCACTTTTTTATTCTCAGGAAGTGCAGTGATCTTTGTGTATTTCCTACCATGTAGGTCAAAAGACTCCGTCCTGTATTATTGGGATAAAGAGTTAAAACTACTTATAGATACTCCTTAAAATGTGACACTTGAGGATTTTTAAAAGCAAATGATCTGTTTTTAAAGAAAACAAAATGCAACTATATTTTTTAGTCTGTTACTAAACTCATTCATCCCAGGGGAAAAACGACAAGAAAAATACTACTATCTTTGTAGCATATTGACTTTTTCTCTACATTTATTTAGCCTTTATCTTGCTTGGTATAACTATAAAACGATAAATACATCAAGCAAAAGGCATTAAATCATTTGATACTAAACTAAGGTCCTCTGAAGGTGAACTTTTCCAAGGTAAAGTTCTCCAGGAAGCAAGACAGGGAAAAGTCTCTTTGACTGTGAAGGCTCTCACTTGTTCCTCACTCAGGCTGTATTTGGGGAACATTTTCAGCAATGTTTTCTCTGAGATAGCTTTGAGGTTAGAGGCACCCAAATCCCACTAAAAGGCCATGAGAAGAAAATCATGGTGACAGTTTCTTTGTGGATAAGCAATATCCTGTTTGGGGCAGCTTTCCTTGGGCTCCAGCAGAAGAGGAAAGATGCTGAGAAACCACAGGACTTGCATGCTGACACCTTTCCTAGCATTGGTGTCTTCAATGCCTCAGCCAGCTGAGACCTTCGTGCACATGGTTTTCACAGAGTTGTCCAGCAGAACATTCACTGATGCCCTTTTGTGGGATACACCAAGAAGAAAAATCCACATTTCTGCATCTCCATCCGAAACATGAGCGGCTAAGTCACAGGGAGAACACGGCAGCAACCTTGCTGCAAAGGTTGTGTACAACCTTCAGGTCTGTGCGTGCCTTAGCAGGTCTGAGGGAGGCTGGGTTATAAATGCCTGCTCCTCACAACACCTCTCTGTGCATGTCAGCGGCAAAGGCAAGAACAGGATGTTTTATATTCTGCAGGTTACGTCCTACTTCAGCGAGCCAGGTGCGAGAAACCAGATATTAAGTAAGCTGGGGAACTTGTGTTTCTTTCCTAATGGGATTCCAGCTGTCATTAATCCTTCACTGAGATGTGTGTTTCCAGAAGAAGGCATGTGCAATCAGCAAGACTGATGTGCTGGTTTTTGGATGAGCTATGTTCAGTTGCCATGGTGTGGAAGGCCCTGCTGGGTTAATTCACTCTGCAGAGCCAGAGCGAGGAGCCATCCCCAGCTCAGGGGCTGTGTGGGGAAGGCAGCATTCCCTCATCCTTTGTCTGGGGGATGGAGGCACAGGCAGATAAGGTGACTGGCCAAAAATGCTGTGCTGCAGCAGGCTCTTCAGTGGCACCATGTGGAGATGTCCCACTATCTGATTCATTCCTGACATGTAGGTTTTAGAAGATGAAGATTCCCAGAAGGAAAAAGTGAATATGATTGGGTATTTTTCCCCTACTGGGCCAAACCTGCAGTGAAATGTTTCCTGTGGGTGGTCAGGACAAGAAGAGCCAGACAATGTGTGATTAGGGATAGGACTGTGGCTCATTGCTGACCTCATGCTGTATCCCATCGTCCCAGGAGGACCAAAGCAGTATTTGGCACCCATGCATGGCCTGGCACAAACCCACCAGGTCCCTCTGGGTACCTGCACAGCACCCCACACCTTCGTTCCTCTCCTGCCACATGACTCAGCCTCATTTTTGTAGAGCAGTTCAGCTCTTCAGGCTGGAGTGAGGGATGCTGGTGGAAACCGAGAGGGAAAAGTGGGTGTCCTCCCTCTCCCAGCAGTCACTCAGGTGGTCTCCTCCAGGCTACATCCATGTAGGAACCCAAATCTCACATTTGGCCACGGTGGTGAGCCTCCTGCCACAGGCAAGGTCAGAGGGGAGACAGGTTTTGATCTTCCCTCCTATTTTCTTTCTGAGCCTTGATTTACTAACAAAATGCTGTGGTTGTTTTTGGAGGAAAAGGGGTCATTTTGCTGAAGACAAAACTATCCACAGGGATGCAAGCTCTCCAAGACCAGCCTAGCTGGAAAAGAGGGCTCCCACCTGAGTGGGAGGAGGGGAATAACTGGGTTGGGATCTGCCTGGGAGCATGGGGCACTTTGTCAGGTGGCAGCAAGAGCTGGAGATGGTCCTGGGTGCTGCTCAGGGGGTGCCTCTGCCTTTTTCCCCTGTACAAAACTGCGGAGGCTCGGGGAACACAGGTATCTTTCAAAGTGCAGGAAGATTTGCAGTGGCAGAAATCTGCTTCACATCCCTTTTATACACATCAGCCTTCTCACAGGGGTTGTTAAGACCTCCCAAAAGCTCCTGTACAGCAGAATAGCTGCTGAAAAAGTGCTGATATCCAGGAGGGTGACATTTGCACTGAGATGTGCTTACCTCTTCATTGTGTACCAGAGCAGAGAATAACTAAATCAAACCACAGCAAAATTCCCAGTCCCAGGTACACCGTGATCAAGGGGAATTCAGGTGAATTGTTGCACTTTAAATAAGACAACAAACCTGCATATCCCACATAAAGGTCCTGAATACAAACACAATAATTTGCTCCATTCTCCTCCAGCACTCTCGTGTTTCAGCCACCTCATGAGCAAATATTTAACAAGTCAGGGGAAAAAAAAAAAGGACAAGAAAAATTAATAGGATTTAAAAAACATCTTTTAAGTACTTAAAGAGCAGCTTACAATCAATTAAAGACCTCATAAACACGAGAACATAAACAACATCAAAAATTTTCTGCATATTATAAAATGATTTGCCGTAGAGTGGCTTGCGTGAAGAGATTAGATATGCTTTGCAGCATAAAACATTATTCTGTAAAGGCATTATGTTTCAGCAAATACACCACGCTAATTGTATTAGAGGAAGTTCAGGTGAAGCATAATTCCTGGATTAGAAAATTGAAGACACAGGTTAAACAATATGTGTTGGTCAGGCTGCTTGAAATTTGCTGGCAGGTCTGAAACGGGATTTTTTTTTTACATTGATTGAATTACTGATTTTTTTTTGATAGTCTCTAAGATTTGTTTTTTAAGGGTACTAAAATTTTGAGCCAATATAATGAAATATATTATTTATATGAAAGCAGAAAAAAATATATTTTGTTCTTATTTCAGCTATTTAAACAATCCTACTAATTACGGGGTTGGAAACAATTCCTAACATTGCTGTTATTCTAAAAACATTTTCCCACTGGCAAACACTTTTAATCTACTCAATTATTTCTCAGATCTGAAAATAATTAACACTTTCTACAGCAGACTTATGTGGAATACAAACACTACAACCATCCAGAACACATTTTTGGCCAACAATGGATATGATCCCCAGCTCAGTGCTGGGGCCGGGCGATGCATCGCTGGTGTCAGTGAATTTTTCAAGCAGTGGAGTGGGGCATTTCACACATGTGTGCAGAGCAGGTGTTTGCATGTGCTGGCACTCACCCTTAGTGCTTTTAGATGAGCCAGCCTTAGCAAACTACTTTTTAAATAAAACCTCTACTTCATCCACCCACCTATACAAAACCTTCATCTCAAACTTTCTCAGATGGAAAAGGAATAAAAATCTACAGGGTGAAATAATTTCTTTTTGTTAAGTTATGAACACTGACTGCAGGAGCTGTGGGATGCAAAGAAGAAATTCATTAGGGTTCCCTCACCCCTATTTTTTGACAGGGAGCACAAGCGCAAAGACAACCCCTCCCTGCAAAAAATTCCCAGACTTTGTCTTGTCAAAACGATCCTGAGCTGGTTTTGTATGACAGGAACCCACAATAAATAAAAAAAAAGATCAAACACAAGAAAGAGAAGAAAGATGGCAGTCACCCTGGGAGGAAGCTTCCTAGCATATGATAAATTGGAAAACGGACATACAGAACATGCTGACATACATTTTTAATGGCCCAATTGCTCAATTAATTCTTTCCCTTTTCCCTTTTTAATGTGAAAATCGTCATAATTCCTCCCAGATTAGTATAGATACAGGCCGACAGTCTCTCCTGCTCAAGGTATTTGCAGGACATAATTCATTCATAAAGCCGTAATGCACTCATCTATCATCCGAAATATTTCTTTTTTTTTCTTTCTTTTTTTTTTTTTCCTTTTCCTTTCCCTCTCTCCCATTTGTGCTTGGGGCTCTCGCTGAGTCTCTGGGCACTGATGTATTAGCTGGCATATGCAAGCTATGAATTATCAACTGAAAGGAGTCAATTATCCACTCTAAAAATGAGTGTCTGGGCACCAATAGCCTGAGGGGCCTTTTTTGTATTTACGAAATGATTTCATGGCAAGTAGAGGTGTGTGTGGAAGGGGGATTGAGGGAGGGGGGGAGAAAGGAAAGGGTTTTTTTTTTTCCTTTCCTTTTTTTTTCCTTGTGTCCATCCCGAGAAAAAAAAAATTAAAATGAAATAAAAAGAACATTTTGAACTTTTAATGCAGTAATCCATTTTTATATAGGGTGACTTTTAGGAGCGATCTCAGCTGGCTGGGAAGGAGCCTCGCCTGGTGGCCATGTTGCCTGGGCTTCTCCTCCTCTATCTGGTCTCAGCTAAGCCTTCAATCAAACCCAGAGCCCTGGCTGACTTCAGCTGCTAATAGACTGGATAGGAAATGGGATATTGGATAGTTTCTTGGTCCCCAGTCTCTGGCCGTGTGCCTTGTCATCTCCGCAGACATTGATTTGTCCCTCTCTCCCCTCCCGCCCCCTGCTCTGCTCAGGGGCTGCGGCCCACCGCGAGGTACCCGCGCGCCAGCAAACCTTGCGCTGAGTTATGCTTAGGGAAATGAGGTCATTAGATGGAATTACAGCGGGTTTTGATAGCTGGGTAATAGGTTTTAATGATGGAATTTAACATAGGACCCCCACTAGGGACAAGGCTGATATACATCCAGACAGGTCACTTAATAAACCTCCACTCAGCACTTGAGTTGAGGAATTTAGGAGGCTCTGAAAACACAGCCCTTCTTAACCAAGCCAATACATCACTAGCAAGTAGTCTCTTTGGAAGGCTTTTTATTATTATTTTTGAGGGGTTTGATTGACTTAAAACATGATGTTCCTTTAAATATGCACATTTATTTTGCCAGATGCATTTTTGAGGGGGATTCTTTTAGGCAGCAGATGTTTTCCTTAGATGTGAACAGACTGTTGTGCTCTTGGATGTTGAGGAGCCCATCTGATGGTGCAGTAAATTGTTTGGAAGTTTGAAGAGCTTAGCCTGCCTTTTATGTATTTGTTACTGACAGGTAAATTGCAGGTTAAGTGCAAAAGCAGCATTAGCTGAGGAGTCCCGGCTTCCACAAATCTACCTTGGCCTCTAATCTGAATACAAAAGGAAGGAAGGAATTAAATTTGACCCCTCGAATATGCTGTTTGCTCAATCCTAGACTTACTTAGTAAGCTCCTTTAAGGTGCTTTCTGTTTGTTCTGGCCTCATCTCAAGCAGGTACAAGAATGCCCACAAAAGAGGACACTTCACAGGCAGCAGAGTGGATCAAAGGCAGAGCCACTGCATTGTGTGTCCCAACAATGCTGAAGGGGCAGGCTTGAGGCTCTCCTGGGGGAGAGTTCATTCAATTTGCTCTCCAAAAGCTGTAATGCCACGGTGGCTGCTGCAGGTCTGCGTGCTCCCCGAGCGCGGGAGTCCCGTGAGAGCCACCAAACCTCGTGGAATCATAGAATGGTTTGTGTTGGAAGGGACATTAAACCCCCCTGCCATGGGCAGGGACACCTTCTGCTAGTCCAGGTTGTTCAAGCCCCATCCAACCTGGCCT
Organism: Aleadryas rufinucha; assembly: GCA_013397815.1. Taxonomy (NCBI): domain Eukaryota; kingdom Metazoa; phylum Chordata; class Aves; order Passeriformes; genus Aleadryas; species Aleadryas rufinucha. The sequence continues at coordinate 283,104 of VZTH01010895.1, forward strand.
CGAACACCTCCAGGGACGGGGCACCCAACAATTTCTGTGGGCAACCTGTGCCAAGGCCTCATCACCCTCACAGCCAAGATTTTCTTCCTAACCAAAGGGAGAAAAGGGTGCAGCTGTTGAGCCGTGGTGATGACAGATTTATGGATCAATCTTTCCTTGTTTGTTTGTGAACCTGAGCTGCAAACCCCTGGTCAGCTGCAAAGTCCTCCATACACTGCTAAGGGGGGTGGTCTCTAGCTGAGAAGAAAGGGTTTGGTAACTGGGGACCGTCTGGTGGCACAACAAGGATGGAGGTTTTATTGACTGCTCCACAGGCACCTTTGTCTATTATGGGTTGCCCTCCTGAGAAATACCTTTGGAAAGCAACAAGGTGATCTCCCTATATGATCTTCATATGTTATGGAAAATGAGAGAGGCTGTTCCCAAAGGTACTCCAGAGCCAAAGTAAATATCTATGCATCAGTGTCAATGAGAAATGTGTCCTTCATGGTGTTTGATGTCCAATTTAAACTAATTCCAACACTTCATTGACAACCAAGGAAGATGGTTTGATGAAAACTGTGCTGAACTGATCCAAACTCACCTTGGAGAGTGTCCATACTTCACTTGTGGAAAATGGGTTTAAAGTTAGCTCCCAATGGGTCCCACCACTAAGAAACACAGTCTTCTTGATTACTTGCCTAGCAGCGCTACTGTCTCCCAAAGGCAGCTCGAGAGTCTTATTTAATGTCTGTGTTATGAGCAGGACAAACACTCAAATATTTTCTAGGGGCACCAGCCTGGAGAGCTCAGGCCAAGAAGCTGTGGTACCTCCCCTCAGCATTTTGGGGGTTGGTGTAGTGGAGGTGCAGATCCCAAAACAATTCCTCAGAAGAGAGGCTGCCAAGCTCTCCTCATGGGCAGTCAGTGGATGCAGGAGCAGGAGACCAGGACTGTCCTCACTGCTCTTCTTCAGCCTTCAGTAATCCCAACCACAAGGGGATGACGAGTGCTTTCACGGGTGTTTTGAATTAACTAAATTTGGCTTTGTCTCTCTTGTTGTTACCACCTGCTAGCAACCCTCCCCTCCAACCACAGAGACTCTGATCTTCCCTGTAGTTTAACCTTTTTTCTTCATATTTTTTTCCCGTTTTTCTCGAACAAAGGTGTCATAAGTGATTTGCCAGCTCAGATGATATTTGCTCCAAGTGTGAGCTATGTGGGCTGTGGAAAGCTGTCTGTTTAATTTTGAAATCCCTGATGAAGCTGAGAAACAAGGCCTGGAACAAAGAAGAAACTGCCACTTTTTGGCAAGAGTGTGCTGATTTACAAAGGGCATCCTTCAATTATTTAAGGAGCAGTCAGCAGTGCCATAACTTTAAGTATGAATCAAGTGGCATGACTGAAAAATTTGTCACAGTGTGTTAGATCAATGGTAATTACCTTACTGACATGAGTACTGTTATTATTTTACAGGGCTGCAAACAGGATCATGGACGTGAGGAAACACAAACTGCACTGTGATCAATACTCTCTGAAATATGACTCTCCGCGGCCCAAAATGGAGTTTTCGAGCCAGGCAAACCATTATAGCCTGATTCTCTCTCCCTGCCTTTAGATGGATACCCTGAAGTAAAACACAGCAGCAATTGGTCAACTTGTTTCTGGCTTTGAACAGGCAAATAGTCACTTATTATTTTTAAGGACAACTGTGTGCAAATAAAAAGTCTGTGCAGCCAAACTCTGGGTGAGAGGAGAGCTATGGAGGGGGCATGGGGAAGGAGGGCTCTGGCTCATGCTGTGCCTGCTGTTTAAAACCTAGGACTAATCTCTCTGCTGCAGCACACATTTGGCATCAAAGGTTTTCAGGTTCTCCCCCACCTGTGATTTCAAAGGGTCATGGGACTCCTGATCACTTGGCATCACAGTAGAGACTTAAGGGGACGTGGAAGCTTTTCTGTGTTTCCTCTCTGACAGCAACACATGACAAGAGTGTCACACACGTGTGCCATGTCCATTGGTGCAGTGTCCAGTGGTGCTCTTTGTTGCAGAGTTTGGTGGAATGTCCGTGGCCAAGCTGGGCACCAAGTGGGATATGGACAGATCAGCTGGCTGAAAAGAGGCAGCAGAGAGTGGAGGCAGGATCTGAACCTGTCACCTCTCCTCAACCAGGCCACTAAGGGCTGCATTTCCACCGACTGAGGACACTGTGCCTGGAATATCTATAAACATGTACATGGCACAGCCACCTACCACATGAAGTGTGTACAGGACTGTCATGAACAACCCCGGGAACATGCTTGGGCTCTGGAGTTTATTAGGGATATTCTCTCCATGCAAATTCTAGTAGTAGGGATGAACTAGCCAAGCCTGTGTGAGAACTTGCCCAGCAGATGTGAAGGAGAGGAAGAGGAATCAACTAGAGACAAAATGGACATGCGTCAAGGCAAGGGGATGGCTGGGCAAACACAGCTCCAGGGAGGAGAAGGGGTTAAATGAAAGGAAGGAAGAGATTTGCTTGACCTCTGAAGAATGAGGCATGGTCTGTAACTGAGAAGGGAGCTCACTGAGAGCTCGGCTCTGGAGGTCAGATGGGGAATACAACTTTGGCCATAGCTGAAAAACATCCCAAACGCCGTGATGAAGCACTCCCAGAGAGAGGAGTGAACAACCAAGACCAATGGCAGATCAGAGCTGAACAGGTGATGTGGAAATCAAACACCTGGAGATGGCCAAGTGTCTATGAAGCACTCTGTGAAGAGCTGGAGGAAGGGAAAGCCAGTGGTGGTCACCAACAGAACAGGAGAATGTTGCACCTAATCCAGGGCTTTGAAGAGCAATCCTTACACTAGAACATGAACACATGGGAGTCTGATAAAAAATAAAGATGCAATAATCCAGCTTCAAAAATCAACAAACAAAAATTCCAGATTCAGTGCTTTTTACAAATCTAAGAGTAAACCGATGAAGAACACAAGGAGAGGCTTGTTCTCATGCTGCCCAACACCTTAAAGGTCATTTGTAAGAAAACAAAAAAAAAAAGAAAATAGAAAGGGTTACTTGGGACTATCTGAATTTCTGGCATTCTTATGGTTCTTTGGACGCTGTTAGGAAATCTTGGTCTTTATAGCAGGGAGACTACAGCATATCCTTGGGTTATTTAGTGTTGCTTTGTCATCTTATTTTCTTGTTGAGTTCCATAAGGAATGAACTGGGTACAGGAAAGTTTCATCCCATTAATATGTTATCCATTTTTCTGTGTGTGTGTTGGGAGGATGAAACAGTTGAATGGCACATGATGCTAGGACACTGTCTGATGAGAAACAAATATTGAGTGCAGTAGGAAGCAGCAAAAATGAGCAGTGCCTCTTGTGAGGTGAATAGTTCAGAAGTGGCTATGTATTATTTTGGAAAGGGTCACAAATTAAGGTGTAAATTCATGTACACCTTAAGTTGTGACCTCATAAAAATGATCAATGGTTAATGGGGCAGATAACAGGATTCATAAGGGAAATTTATTGGCCACTTCTGTGAAATAAATATATTTATACCATACCAGTGGGAAATGAAAACACATCAATAAATCATATAATATCTACAACTATACTAATAGCATGAGTAGCTGTTATAACCAACATTTTTAGACCTGCAGACACCCCCTCTGGCATGGTACAAATATAATACATGTTAGCAGCAAAATGTGCTTCAGTAAGAGACAGACATGTATATCCCACTTGTGACTTATCTAGGCAGGCACCCCTCATGAATTATGGTCCTTCCTCAAAATATGAGCCATAGAACAGCAAAATAGATACTCCACAACCATATAAAACGGGTCAAAAAGCACAGTGGCAGAATAGGCTTGTAATCATAGCATCATTGAGTATCTCGAGTTGGAAGGCACCCGTAAGGATCATCGAGTCCAGCTCCCATCAAGTCCTACAGTTGTGCTTATCTGTTCAAAGCAAGGTGAACTCTCCCCCTGCTTGCTCTAAGCAGGAGCAACAATACCCATTTCACTGCTGGATTTGTATTCTTCTGTTTTTTCAGCTGACTACCAACTAGGATAAAATTCAAGGTAGACTCTTGCATGCTGTCCTACAAAAACACACCCTGGCTGCGTAGGACTCTCCTGTGGTGTCAGGGAGTAGAAGGTCATATTCCCTGGGAGTCCTCAAACAATTTTCCCGTGTTCCAAGGAGCTGCAAAGTTTTCCTGACCTTGCCTTTAGCTTTGGCAGGGTCTCCCAAAAGAGTTGTTCCCGTTACAGGAGCAAACCAGAGCTTGCCCTGCTGCCTGCACCCACAAGCCCCATTTGCGCTGAAGACCAGCAAGGGCAGGTTGCACAGTCAAGCCTCCAACATAAACCCCATTCCCTGGTTTCAGGTTGCAACTTCAGTTTCTTCATGGCTTGTCTTCAGAGCCTTCATGAGGTTCCCACCTCGCCTTAAAGCCCCTGAACCTCAGCTCAGCCTTGTTTCATCGTAGCTTGCTGGCTTGGACCTCTCAGCCGAGAGGTAAAAATGTGCAATACCATGTGGCTCCCACAAGGCACCTCCTAAGCAAAACTCCACTGAAATCCATGCAAAAAAAAAAAAAAAAGAAAAATATCTTGGCTTCAGCAGACTCTGGAACAGACACATCTGGAGAGCTCAGGTGTCTGGTGCCACATTGTTGTATCTCTCCCCACCACCAATTTGCTTGGAATCAGATCAAATCAAACACTTCTTAGGGCTATCTGCATTTTCCAGTGAGCATCAGCTTTTGCCATGGTGGCAATAAATTCATGCTGTAATGTGATGTGTAGCAATATGCTGCATTGGCAGGGTGGAAACAGGCAGAATTAAAAAAAAAAACAGCCCCAAATATAGCCAAAATTGTTGGTTTGTGTGAATTTGGGAGGCAATTATTCAAACACCAGCATGGTTGAGTTTATGAAGGGGAAAAAAAAGTCTGTTTTCCACTAGCAGAGAATAATAAATTGTCCTTGTGGTTTTTTGCGTATTTTCAGCTAAGCTGCCTCCTTTAAAAAAAAAGTAGTTATGAATTTGCTTTCCAAATGTATTTTTCATTGTGTATTTTATCATCTCTAGTCCAATAAAATTTTCTTTAGAAACAACACATTATTGTGTCAGAAGGGGAGGAGGATAAGAATACACCAGGGAACCTTTCAAAAATGTTTAAGTATTAATTTATTTCATGATGAATTTTCCACTGTCATTTTCTTAATAGCATGCACATGAAATAATCATGTCTTAAAATGCTCTGTAATTGAAGGACATTTTCATTTCCTGATTACTGAGGGAATCCTTCTTTGAACCTTTATGACTAAATGATGTAAGCACCAGGCTTTCAGGCTTTCTTTCTTTTTTTTTTCTTCCATCTTTTAATTTATGTATTTCTTCCCTCTGCCAGTCTGTTGAGACAGTTTCATTCAGTGATAATTTTCATATACATGGACCTCTCCTTTCAGATGAGAATGAATCCTGGTATGTCCCTCACTTTTACAGAGCGAGGACACGGTGGGAGCTCCCTCTCTTACTGATTGTATTTTGGTTTACAGGGGATTTTGAGGTCACTTAGAGGGACCTCAAACAGGGACAGCTTCAACCACTGGATTTTGGCTCATGTAGGCAAAAAGTCTGCCTTGTCTTGATGGGATCTTCATGGTCATTGTGGGAACCTCCATGGAGCTGTGTACATCAGGGTCCAGCTCGGGAGTCAGAACCAGGTCAGAGCCACTTTTCCCAGACTATTTCACTTCTCTGTTGCCCCAGACACTGGCCCAGGTGGCTCTCAGCTAGCCCCAGCACACTCATGGAGCCAAAGACAAAGGCCACTGTGAAGCTCTGAGCTGAAAATGCTGAACACAACCCCCTGAACTATGTCCCCCCTCCATCCCCAGAGGTTGAGGGCCAAACCCCAAATCCTGGGAGCCCCTTTGTACACACATCTCATCCAGGCTTTGGGCACTGGATGACCATCATGACTTCAGGGAGGTGAAACTGAGTCCCCACTTAGCCAGGGCAGAACTGGAGGTGGCAGGGCTAGTGGGAGGCTTTGCAAGCCCCTAGTTCAGAGGTTTTCCCCAGCCAGATCCCTGCCCATCTCAAGGCTTGGCTCCCATCCCCATCAAGCTCCCCGCACCCTGAATCCACCTCTCCTCCCTCTCCCCTTGCACCAGCGTGAGAGGAGGAAAGACGGGGGGCTGGGGAGGCAGAGGAAGCACCACTTGCCATGAAGAAAAGGAAGATTTATTAGTGTTTATCCAGAAATACCAGCTAGCCTGCTGCTGATCCAACTGAGCCCAGCAGGCTGCAGATTGGGGATTTGCACCGAGCCCGTTCCGTGCCAGGCCATCCATCACGGCCGGGCGCAGCGGAGCCGGGCGGAGCGCGGGGTGGGCGCCCCGGGGGGCCGGCAGGGGCCGGGGGTGGCGGAGGCGGGGCTGCCCCGGGCCCCGGTCCCCACGGCTTGTGCCCCGCGAGCATCCTCATCCGCCGCCTCTCACCCCCCTTCCCCTCGCTCCCCGTCTCCAGCTGGCTCCGGCCCGCACCGCACAATCATTTTTCTCTCTCGGACTCGCTGAAGCAAGCGAGACATGTCAGTGCCTGATGAAACCCCATTTTCACTGATTAGCTCCCTTAAAAATATTTCATTTATCAGTGCCAAGATTTAAGTACTTCCCACTTGCAGGCAGCCAAGTGTGTCTTCTTGACTATGTAGCGCGGCCATTT
>VZTH01010895.1:289891-301732 GCA_013397815.1 Aleadryas rufinucha
CTCCCCCCGCTCCCCCTCCGCCCCCCCCCGCAGCATCTCCGGGCCGGCACAGCTTAGACCTGTTTTATTGCAGACCTGTCCTCCTCATCTGTGGGAAGAAGAGAAAACAAGGCGGGAGGAGAGGAGGAGGAGGTGGGNTTTATGTATTTCTTCCCTCTGCCAGTCTGTTGAGACAGTTTCATTCAGTGATAATTTTCATATACATGGACCTCTCCTTTCAGATGAGAATGAATCCTGGTATGTCCCTCACTTTTACAGAGCGAGGACACGGTGGGAGCTCCCTCTCTTACTGATTGTATTTTGGTTTACAGGGGATTTTGAGGTCACTTAGAGGGACCTCAAACAGGGACAGCTTCAACCACTGGATTTTGGCTCATGTAGGCAAAAAGTCTGCCTTGTCTTGATGGGATCTTCATGGTCATTGTGGGAACCTCCAAGGAGCTGTGTACATCAGGGTCCAGCTCGGGAGTCAGAACCAGGTCAGAGCCACTTTTCCCAGACTATTTCACTTCTCTGTTGCCCCAGACACTGGCCCAGGTGGCTCTCAGCTAGCCCCAGCACACTCATGGAGCCAAAGACAAAGGCCACTGTGAAGCTCTGAGCTGAAAATGCTGAACACAACCCCCTGAACTATGTCCCCCCTCCATCCCCAGAGGTTGAGGGCCAAACCCCAAATCCTGGGAGCCCCTTTGTACACACATCTCATCCAGGCTTTGGGCACTGGATGACCATCATGACTTCAGGGAGGTGAAACTGAGTCCCCACTTAGCCAGGGCAGAACTGGAGGTGGCAGGGCTAGTGGGAGGCTTTGCAAGCCCCTAGTTCAGAGGTTTTCCCCAGCCAGATCCCTGCCCATCTCAAGGCTTGGCTCCCATCCCCATCAAGCTCCCCGCACCCTGAATCCACCTCTCCTCCCTCTCCCCTTGCACCAGCGTGAGAGGAGGAAAGACGGGGGGCTGGGGAGGCAGAGGAAGCACCACTTGCCATGAAGAAAAGGAAGATTTATTAGTGTTTATCCAGAAATACCAGCTAGCCTGCTGCTGATCCAACTGAGCCCAGCAGGCTGCAGATTGGGGATTTGCACCGAGCCCGTTCCGTGCCAGGCCATCCATCACGGCCGGGCGCAGCGGAGCCGGGCGGAGCGCGGGGTGGGCGCCCCGGGGGGCCGGCAGGGGCCGNGGGATAAAAGACATCTCTGATGTGTGTCTCTCTTTGCTACAGGAGTCATTTGCAAAGTCATAAATTTCAATTTCCTCCCCTGTTCTATTATTACCTGGGTCTCAAACAAGTTTTACATTCATTTATTCCCAAATAGAAATGCAATTTCCCCAGCAAATGATATCTAGCTAGAGCTCCATTTGTGTTCCACCAAGAAGACTTATTTTCTTCTTCTTCATATATATATATATTTTTTTTTTCTTTTAACACCTTTATTTGCATGTCACCCTTTGGGATGGTCCTTTCCAATCCCATCCCTTCCTTCGAGGGCATGTAAAAGAGACATTTCCCTCTCTGTCCCAGCATCTCACCTGAGGTTTCCAGTGTTCAGGAGCTGAAAGATGGGATTTGGGATGTATATTTTTGTTTGTGAATGACAAAATAGGGTGGAATTTGGGACAAGTAAATAGAATGAAGGACATCTCTGTGTTTCAGGGTTGCTAGAAGAGCGTGTTAAATATTTTTTGAAGCCTCATCTCAGGTGGGAGGCAGCATTTACATCAGGACATCACCTAAACATTTGTACCTAGCGCCCAGATCCAGCGAGAACAATAAAATGGAAAAAAGCCATTCACACTGTAGAAATGATGAAATCCAGTGTGATAGGAAAATTTAGCAAGAAGAGGACAAGGTGGATGGTTGCACAAAAATTCCACGGTTTCTGGGAACTGATCTCCCCACTGGAATAGAATGAGTTTCACATCACTGTTTTTTGATCCAGCTGCAATTGTTTAAGGACACGTCAACAGAAATGCAAAATGAATTTTTTTAAAAAAAAAAGCAATACCATGGTTGTGAAGGGAGAAAAGATCTGATACATAAGTCTCCTTTTGTTTTCTCTGGGCCAGAGCAGAAGTCACAGAGCACTGGGAACTGGTGATTGAAATGTTTAAAGAAAGTATTACCTGTGGGACTGATTAGCTGGACATGAATGGTAGGAACCAGAGAGGTGGAGAACCTGCTGGGAACACTGTGAGTGGGTCTCTGCTGTGAATGTCAAGCTTTTGGACAGGAACTTACGCTGGACAATCTCTGCCTGTCTGGTTGGAAGAAGGAAGATTGTTGTCTCTGGAATACAATCCGCACAACTCCTTTGAGACTTTGGGGAGTGGTGTCTGGAAGGATTATTCAAGATTTGTTAGAGTCCACATCCCAGTCTTGAGCTCTCTTCTGTTCCCCTTTAACAGACCAGGAAGCTCAGCAGTGTACCCTGGACAGCCACACCACCTGTGTGAGAGCTCTTATGGGGTGCAGCATCCAACTCAGGTGATGCTCCAGACCTGCATGAAACAAGTCCCAGTGTGGCAGTTCCTAACTTCTCCCTGAGGCAAAAGGTTCCTGGGCTTGACTGAGATGCCACTTACATGACTTTGAAGTCACTCCACTGATGTCAGGACATTACCCTGGAGTTATTTCAGCACAAACAAGGGCCACATCTGGCTTACTCAGAATATTCCCTGTGGAGGAGTGACTTGCTGAGGAAGTCTGATTTTCCTGCTAGTGCCAAGGTAGTGGTTTGGCCGTGAATTTGCCTTTGGCTCTGTCTCTGTCTCTGTTTCCTGCTACCCACCAGCTCAGCAAACTTACACAAGAGCAAAACTTGTTTACTGAGGACTTTCTGAAGCAATATTTTCCCTATTCATCCCACATTTCACAGACTGCTGAAAGTAAGTACAAGAAATATCCAAGCTGAGATCCCATCACACTGACATTTTGACTGATGGTGCAAGACCTAAGTCGCACTCAGTGCCACTGCCCATAAAAACACCACATACATATTCTTAGGGAGAGAATAAAGAAAATCAGCCGTCCTTTCAACTTCCGTCTTCCAGCACTACATTTCCCATCCCAAGATTAAGAGCCTAGAAATACTAAAGGATAAATGCCAAGGAGATTCCTTTCATTGGCTCATTGGCGTCCTGACATCTCTGCCGAAAACAGAGTGCTCTGATAGAAGAGAACAGAAAATGCCCAAGCCAACACAGCAGGGGTCTGAAAACCAATATAGTCTTATGGCTTTTGGCATGTTGCAAGTGACATAGCCAGGCACTTCCCTAATACAGGATAATATTGCTCTATCTGCAAGAACATATGGGGGAAACGTTGCATTTAGCGCTGAATTGGCTTTATGCTGGCTCAGCATGGAGAGGTAAATCTGTACGGGGGGATCTCCACCTCAGGTGCTGTGAAAGGGCTCAGGTTACGTGAGGATTTAACTGTGGAGAAGATCTTTGGCTTTTGAGAGATGAAGCTGCCCTCGCTGCATTCATGTGGAATGTTGGTGAAGAAAGCAGAAAGAGAAGGTGAGCCTTGCAGGTGGCAGTAACACCTTTTATTATACAAATTTTAACTTTATCCGCCTGCTAAGGTGTAATTTTCTTCAGCAATATCAATTGAGCTCACAAACAGACTGCCCTCATTCTGCAAGGCAGTCTCGTTTGACATTTCTGTGATTTGTTAGAATTTTCTGAGCACAGTTGCATGTGAAGGATTAAACAGCTTCAAAACAAGGCTGGAATAGGGAATAAACAGGCAGGACAAATGTATACTGGATTTGCTTCTCTGTCTCTGCCTGCAGGACACCAGTCCAAAACAGTCCTTCTAGAAAGTTCTGGAGTTAATCTTCAGGAGTGAGATTTCCACATGTAGGGCATGTGGACTGACCTCATTCCCATCATCCCAGAAAGGGAGCAGGAGAATGGGGCCAGACTTCATCTCCTCCTCAGGTACCAGTGACCGACCACAGGCAAAGTGCTCCAGGCAGCATAAAGAATATTTGTTTTGTGCAACAGCCCATGCTTCTCTTCCGGTGCAACTGCTTCCATCTTCTCTTTGAAGATGGCCAAATAGGAGATGTTCATTAATAAAGCCCTCTTCAGCAAAGCCTTGAGCACCCTGAGCTCCTGCTTTGACTCCTTTATTCCTGGGTGGCTCTATTGCATGCAGCACAAGGAACCTGGCAGACACTGTACAAATAAATGCAGTGGGTGCAGATACTGGACTAGACAAGGCTGGCCATGCTTGGGCAGGCTGGATATCCCTGCCGTGAGATTGATTCATTCATCTGGCAAAAAATACCAAAAAATCAACAGCAAACCCCAAACCCATCAGCCCCATCTTCACCACTGGCCCTACCTTGGACTTGAAATATTTCAGAAGGCCCAGAGCAGTGACTCTTTTTGCACTTGTCTCCTAACCATGCTCCAGCCTCCACTGGATGAGCACAGTGCTGGTGCATGCAGGCAAAGCCACACACACCTCCTAAAAAATCTGTTAGCAACACACAGCTGCGTGCTGGGCCAGCACACCGAGGATTTGGGGCTACCCTCAGAGACATGGGGACTACAATCAGGGTAGAGGGACTCCGAGGTTCAGATAGGAAGAGGCTCCATCCCTTCTGTCACTCACAGAACAAGGAGCTTTGCAGTCTGTGTGGGAGCAGGGCAGTAGCTTTAATGTAGTTTTGCACCTATTTGCTTGTCCGTTTGTTTTCAAACTCCCTCAGAACTTATGATGTTTAGTGTGACACATTTATTTACTAAGCTAGTAACCACAAAAATGAGCTGTGTGGCAGCTCCATTGAGCACAATGCTAATAATTGACAGGGCAGTCCAGATGGTGAAATAGAGGTGAACAGAATGGATTTTGCCAGATATTAAACTTGACCACAGATGGACATGGCTATTTTTATTAGTAAGCTCTGAAGGGGAAATGCCCTGCACCCACATTTACACTGCTATAACACTTCTGGTTTTAGCTTCTATGAATCTTATTTTCCTTCCGTAGATCTGAAAGGGCTTTATAAAGAAATTGCACCGAGGAGCAGAAACCATGTTGCTTAACTCCTGGATCAATGTGCAATCTGCTGAACAACATTTCTCAAACACTTCAGCCTTGTTGTCTCTCTTGGATCACAGAACAGTCCGAATCACAGGTAAATGCTGAGATTTTGCATTGAGAGATGAACCAGGTCGTGTAGGCTTTGGTGAAACATTTAGATAGGCAGATGGAGGGAAAATTTGGAAAAACTATATTAAACTGCATTTGTTGTACTCAGGGTTTTCATAGGTTCACACACTAGGCCTGTATTACTTTAATCTCATGTCTCTAAGAATGCTGAGTTTGGCCTTGGCATAGTCATGAACAAAACCAGAAATCGGCCTGGAGGAGAGCATCCATCCACCTGACAAGGAGGAAAACTGACCCAGGGTGGCAGGGCAGTGCCACCCTCAGGTGGGCAGACAGGCTTGCTGGCAGGGGGGGATGCAGAGGTGGTGTCCCTGCCAGCCACTGCATCATCTCAGAGACTCTTTATCTGAGCCAGCTCCGTGCTCTTGGTTGGTGCTGGTCTGGCCACTCTCAAAGCCATGACCTTGCTCCATGGCTGGGAAAGTGGAAACTTCCTTGTGAGATTTACCTGTTAGCACAGCCTTGGCTACTTCTTCATGCTCTTCTTCCCACCAATATCTTTGGATGTGGCATTGGTGGGATGTTCAGGGAATGGCAAAGAACCATCTTCTGATGTCCCCACCAGGCTAGAAGGTCATACTCCCTCCTTTTCTTGCTCCACTCCATGTTCTCCATCCCTAATCCCTCCTGAGATACCATTTTTTATTCCAATGACTAAATAGACCTCTTCCCCATGAGCGTTCCAACCTCACCAGGGCACGATACAACCTCCAAAGGAGCGAGTCCCTCTGCCATAAACACACATGGCCTCACCACCACCACCACTTTTGGCACAGGAGTCATTAGTTTGGCCAAGGACAGCACTGAGAGATCTCAAGCCATCCCATGTGAAAATTACTAAGTAGCTGCCCATGGCAAGGAAGTTAAAATAAGGTTGGATGGAGCCCTTGAAAATGATAAGAACTGAAATTCAGCTGATCTCCACTAAATCCCTGTGGGATCTGCGGAGATGTTATTTCCTTCCTCTATTTTTTTTTCTTCCTTTAAGCTTAAAACCAAAAATAAATGCTTTCTCTTCTTTTGCTCCCCCTCCTCCTGAAATCCATAATGTTATAATTAAAATGTCATAGTGAGACCACTCAATATTTATCAAGAGTCAGATGCTGGCAGGTACAGTTTGGGATCCAAATCCAAAGCTAGCATAAACTGGTAGAGCTAATGGGGGCTGCCTAATTTACACTAGAAAACAATTTGGCCTGAGGTTTCACATTTTCTTGTCCATCTCTGAATATATAAATGCTGGATCAAAACTGTGTTTTCAAGAAGTTTCCTGTGAGTATTTGAACAAGAGCAATCAAAAATCCCTGGTATTTCATGAGGGCTGCATAGCTGCAGTTTCCCACTGCAGGAGGGCAGTACGGTTTCATTTGCAGCATCTGTCCTTTTAAATGGAGGAATAATACTTGTCTTCATCTGGTTTTATTTATCTCACTGCTGTTGTCAGCCAATACTTGCAGATTGTGGCTCGCCATTTATTGCTCACCCAACCATTCCACTTAGGCAAAACGCCTCTTAATATGCTCCATAAAGAAACTTTACCCATTTGGCTCATGGTGCTGTTAATTTGCATATCATTACAATCTCATTAGATTTATGGCTCTGATCGAGTAATTCCACCACCCTGTTACTCTGTGCTGGAAATCTACAGGCTTTTGTTAATGCTCTGTATCTCTGAAATGCCTCTTTTCTTTCTGTTCCATTTTTTTTCTTTTATTATCAGAAGGATTTGTGCAGAAAAAGTATATTCAAGGCTGGGGAAGTCAGCACTGCATGCTCATGGGGACAGGAAAAAGATAAAAGAGTCAGGAAAGACAGACTAAAATATGTGTCCAATGATGGTGTGTGGCCCCTTTGAGTTGCAATTTAGGAAAGCACCAGCCACATGTAAATTTAATCTCCAGGCCCTCCTTTGTTTTTAGGCTTGATCCTTTTTCCAGAGATGACCTACAACAAAGGTAATATTTTTGGCTCAGGTATCTTTTAAAAAAAATAAGAATACAAAAGGGCAGTGACTGCCACCTCAAAGCAAACATGTTCATGCCAGCCAAGCTCGGCAGCCAATATTCCCACTAGTGAACATGTGCTCTTATTTAAAATATTTGCAGTCATTTAATTCTTCATGTCTCTGGTGATCACATACAAGTGATTCACACTGCACACTCTGTCCCTGAAGAGCCTGTGATGATCATAATTCAAACAGATCTATTACCTTTTAGCTTTCCAAATGTAATTATAATCCAATTAATTAGGTACTCTCAGTTGATTCTGGGTTTCTTCCTCCAATCTCAGTCTATTGCCATACGAAACTAATGGCTGTGAGTGATTAAGATCATTCTGCATTAGTGCTCATTCTGCAGGAGAGGTTAATGATAAAGTCAGGCAGGTGTTTGGCAGTCAGTGGCAGGAAGCGTTTTTTTAACATGGTGCTCAAACAAATTTTGCATCCCATTTCAACTTTCTGTTATTTGATTCACTTTTGTTTTCTGTGTGAAACACTTTGTCCAGGAGTAGCAATGGGTTAAGAAGAAAGAAAGGAAAAAAAGGCTGTTCCATTATGCAGCATCAGTTGCTAAACAAAACTCTTGTCCCCATTAACTGTGCCTCAAAGACAGAAAGCTCCAAGCTCCACGGGAAGAGCAGCACGTGGAATATCAGGTGAGGGCACAGCAAGGCAGGAGATGGTTTCCACTGTAGCTGGAAGGAAGGAATTAGCCCTCATCCCACCTGGGGAGGTGACCCAATTAAAGTAACCGGGAGGTAAAAATAAATATTAAAGGAAAAAGTATAGTAAAAAAGGTATTAAAAACTTTCATTCCTTCCTTTGCCTTCTATATCAAAGGTTTGAGGCATCCTTGCCAAAATCCGGGAGAAACCCAAAATGAAGATCCAGGGCTGGTGTGGCTACAGCCACGGGGAGGTAACCTTTCTCCTCAAAACCAGGATGGTCACAAGCACCCACCATTAGCCACAGAGGGTGGATTGTCCCTGGATAAGCTCCCTCCAGGCCCCCCATCTCGCCAGGTCCTGGACAAGTCTTGAAACACTTCACTCAACAGCTCCAGGCACTGCGACAGGGCCTTGCAGCTCACAGAACCAGCATCAGCCAGAGAC
Organism: Aleadryas rufinucha; assembly: GCA_013397815.1. Lineage (NCBI taxonomy): Eukaryota > Metazoa > Chordata > Aves > Passeriformes > Aleadryas > Aleadryas rufinucha. The sequence continues at coordinate 298,190 of VZTH01010895.1, forward strand.
CAGGACACAGGAATGTCTGCTTGGAACCATCTCTCCATGGGCTGGCAGCTACCTAAATGCACATCTGTAACCTTCTCCAGCCTCAGCAACGTGTCTGCAGTCTCTGGGCCCCTGGGAATGGGTCATCCAGCAGCATTCATGCATAAATAGTGTGTGAATGTGAAAGGAGGAGCCATGCATCAGCTCAGCTCTGCCTGTGACATTGGACAGGTCACTTTATCCCTAATGCTGTACCCCTCTTCTCAGTTATCAGTTCTTCTCGTTAGATGGGGAAAATTACCAGCACTATGGGACTCTGATTTTCACCTGGAATTTCTAAAGGCTGCAAAACAGAAATTATGAGCATTAGAATGCTCTGGATTTCATTGAGGGTGCTCAGTAAGATAATTTGCTAATTATAACACATCATGCACAGACCTCAATCCAGCCACAACCTTCTGGCTACATCAGGTTTTTATCTGAGAAGTGGTGGTCCTGGGCTAAAATCATGGCCATATTCCAGGCTGTACCTGCATGTGAGAGAATACCTGAATATGGGAAATCTGGCTCATAAATCAAACCATGAGGAACAGAGGAAGAAATTTCTGAGTAAAACACTCTTTATAAAAAGTTCTTCTCTTCTCTTCTCTTCTCTTCTCTTCTCTTCTCTTCTCTTCTCTTCTCTTCTCTTCTCTTCTCTTCTCTTCTCTTCTCTCTTCTCATGTATGTTTCTTTTCTTTTCTTTTCTTTTCTTTTCTTTTCTTTTCTTTTCTTTTCTTTTCTTTTCTTTTCTTTTCTTTTCTTTTCTTTTCCTCTCTTGTTTTTTCAACTCCTGTCTTTTAATCTCTTGTCTTTTTTCATCTCTCGTCTTTTCTTTCCAACTCTTGCCTTCTTTTCTTTCTTTTTTTTTCTTCCTTAATTTTTTCCTTTTTCATTTCATCTTCAAAATGCTGCACAAAAGACCTTTAAAAAGTGGGCGGAGGAGGAGGGCAGCAAGAGATAGCTCTGAGGTACATTTCAATCTGCATGGTTCAGGAAGGAAGGAATTTTCAATCTCCTCTCTATCATTTTCGATATCATTAATCCTGAACACTCCATTTTCCATGCTCGCCCGCCCAGGCCCGGAGAGTGAGCGACACATAAAGTGACACATATTCATCACTTGGCATTCAGCGCCGTGAAGGCTGTAATATAATATTAGTGTTGTGTTATCACTGTGTCTCTCTCGCCAGCCTTGGCTGCGGCGACGGTAGATGACATGAATCGATCACCTGTGACATTTTTGATTTGGTGTCACTTTCCCCATTTCTGCCATTTGTTTTGGCAGTTAAGAAGTAATTGTGTGACATTAGCATGGAAAGACTCACTTTCCCAACCCCTCTTCTCGAGCAGGAAGAGGGGGATGAATCTCTTTTGTCTTGTTCCATGGGCTCAGAGAGGCTTGTGAGAGGTATGGTGTTTGCTGCAATCTCATTCCCAGGTGGCTCCTGAAAGCCAGCAGGGGATGCAGTGTCTGAGCCAGGGATGTCTCCTGCAGAATGCAGCTGAGCTGCTCTCCAGATGTGGGGAGCACAGTGGGACAAGGTGGCATTACAGGACACAAACAAGCCATGGGTCCCTGCTCTGCCAGAGGTTTCCCCAGGTGATTTTGGGTATGTCACTGAGTCCTCACCGGGGCTGAGACCCCAACTCCACAGGGGGCTGCTGCTCAGTGAAGGGCACTAAGAGGATCCCCACTCAGGTCAGGCCTGGGGGCTTTGCTCCACTGGAGTCACAGGACCTCATTCCTCCAGGTGCAGACCTGTTCCACACAAGCGAATAAAATTAGCAATCAGGGGAGGTAAATCAATTAATTTGCACTGCAGCCCTGAAATCTCCAACACCATCACACCTTGATCATTCCAGCACTAGCCTTCTCCTCCCCCTCACACGTACTCAGCCGTGGGAATTCAGCCACTGCTCTCTCAAATATCATAAAGGTGTCATGCAAAGGTAAAAGAGAAAGGCATAAACCATCAGAGTCCTGGGAATGGGCTCCTGAAAACAGGAATATGCTGTGGTTGTCCCTCCAGCTTTTAATCAACCAGGTATTAGCTGGGACCACTGTTATGCAAAGTGCAATGGGGTGGCAATGGGAGGCTTTGCTGTGACATATGGAGATTCCCAGTGTAGGGAAGAACCATGCCTTGGTGCTGAATCAACTGAGCCAGGCTCACAGCAGCACCTTCACAATGATGGTTTTTAGAAGTTAATGTTTTGTGCTGAATCCTTAATTCTTGTATCAGGCAAACCCAAGTGTGGAGAAGCCACAATGTGAGCCAGTAAAACAGTAAGAATCTCGGCATTTTAATGCATTTTGTCACAGCAGGTAGGGTGGATGTTAATACCCACACACCAGGCACCAGGGACATTTGGTTTATTTAGGAAATGCTCTCCCTGAAGGGAGAATTTTTTGTAATTGTCCACTGGGAGCTTTTTTGTAACTTCTGCTAAAGCAGCTTGTCCTGGCTTCAGTCAGAGACAAAAACCTGCTGAGAACCAGCTGATCTGGTCCCAGGTGACGGCTTCACACTGGTGTGCTCCCTGTGCTGTGGGTCCCTCGCTGCTCTCAGGGGCAAGCTGGGCCAAATCGTGGCAATTTCACACACAGCTGCTCTTCAGCTGCTGGGGCAGAAGCTGAGGGTGGAGGCTGGAGGACATCCAGAGTTGGGGAAACCCCCAGCTGGTCCCCCCCACACGGCTTTGGTGATAACCCCCTCCCCGCAGGAGCCTCCTGCCAGCTGGACCCGTTAACCCAGTCAGGAGACAAATTGTTCCACGTGTCAATTTTCCATTTAAAATGCAAACTAGATTTGACAGAGTAAACTGAATAAAGATTTGGATCGGATAATCCAGTAAAAGCTAATTACTAAAACAAAATGAGACACTGAGACGCAATCTCCCTCCTCCCCTCTCTAACGAGGTTCATTTGATGAGTTCTCTGCCTCGAGTATTAGCACTTTCTACCAAGAAACACAAGCTATTAACTCCTTTTAACAATTTATGATGTTCAATAAACTGATTAGGAGCCCATGGTACATAATTTAAAACCATTTGGATGTCCTATGGCCATTAAAGAGAAAGCAATGAGTATGAACAACCCTGCTAATTATAGGTCTTGATGACTCCTGATTAGAAATCCTAATTAGGTGTACTAACTAAATCTTTTCTTGTTTTTAAATTTATTGTCTTCATCTCCTCACCTTTTTTACCAGATGATTTAGGAAAGTTAAAAGCAGACCTTCCCTAAACTAAAAACTCATTAGCCAAATGGAGAAAAGTTGACAGCATCACCAATTAAAAATGCCTTAACACAAGCACCTAAATATCCTGAGTTTGGTTTTATTCTGAAGTGTAAAGCTGGTTACAGAGTTTGATGGGCTGGCTTTCTTTTTGTCTTTTATCCTTCAATTTATTGCATATTACTGAAAAGCCCCAAAAAGTGAAATGTCAAAAATTGGTTTTCATTCCCCCTCTTTTTCATCCAATTTGAAGCTTCCCTAGAACAAAAAAAAAAAAAAAAAG